>VMKM01001773.1:0-112845 GCA_008360985.2 Macquaria ambigua | reverse complement strand
TAATCTTGCAAAGACATCAGTGAAGCTTAAAATGTTGGAATTGTGTCACAGAGGTGTTGATTCATCTCTATGGTAATTTCAGAGGTTGTAGTTTGCGGTGTTGTGTCATAGTTTAGCCACAGTAACATACATGTATTCATACATTTATGTACACATTCAACATCCACAGTGTTGTGAGTTCTGTCAGCGTGGCGTACAGCCTGGTTGCAGCTGTACAAAGTGTTCCAAAGTGCAGAGACACTCTGTATCATGGGATGCTTGTAGTGATTGGGGTAAAATATAGATTCCCACATGAATGAAGCCATGTCAGTGTTGCTGCTGGGTGGATCAGATGGGTGTAAGGGCGGCCCCCAGGAACCACAGCCAGAGAAACAGATCTCCAGTCCCAGCCAGGCACAGTCCCAGATGGGCTCCTCTGTCAACACACACACTCACACACACACACACACACACACAACACAGCCTGAGAGGATCTGCTGTCTGCGATTGAAGGAATAGTTCATTACCCATTAGCATGGAAATTGAATGCATATGCTCCAATACATCCCAATGCGCACACACACAAACATATCTACTGTATAGTGAACATGTTCACCGAATGCAAAGGAGTCACAGCAGGGTCGCCAGCGGTGTACAATGTAGTTTAGTAGTTATATATATAATTTGCATTTTGCATGTGTGTGTTTGTCTTCTGTCCCAGTAACAACTAAATGAGCCATGAAATCAAAAACAGAAAGCTCAGGAGGACTGCAGGGTCAGGTCTGGACCTGTCAGCTCCTCGGTAGATGAATGTGTGTGAATGGGTGAATGAGACCAATCTGTAAAGTGCTTTGGGAACCACAAAGGTTGAAAAGTGCTATATAAGTGAAGCCCATTTACCATTTACCATGACAGTAAACAATAAACACACCACCACTTGTTTTGTATAGTTCAGTGTAGTTAGACAGTGATAAAATACAACCAATTACAACACAGCTGTTCTTACAAATTGGCCTGACTGCTCACAAGAGCTTGACTGAATAGTTTGTGGTCAGACCATTGGACTGAAACTGCAAATTCATCTTTCGGCTCAAATTGTAAATAGCAGAAAGGAGTTCGGTATGTCCAGTTCCCTGACCTTGAAGGGTGCAGACAGCCTTCCTGTGAGGTCCATTTCACGTTTTGTCTACCGGTCTGCATGGCACTGCAAACTTCTGCAATTAAAGAATTGTGGCTCGTCCATGTACTCAGGATGTGCCTTTCAGACAACTCTGAATAGTGAATATTATTTGAAGACAGACAGAGAGATATGACAGAGACATGGCACAACCAGTGGACATCTGGGGTTAGGCTACTTGGTTGTCACTGAGTGACAATTTGGAGGACCAATAAAGGAAATAGAGTATGTAAGACAAAGATCAAGATGAATGCTGGTTAAATTGTGGTCTTTGTTCCACCTTTGGGAATGCCATGCTGTCAAGATATGTGTAGCCTTCATTTCAAAACAATGATTCTATAGTGAACCTAGATTCACAGTATTTATTTAAACACCACCAAACTATTGGAATTGTACAAAGGAATCCATGTGTTAACCTGGTTTTACGTTGACCATCCGGGCGGCTTTCTGGTGTGCTTGCTGTACATTTGTACACAGCACAAAGTATAGTGTTGTACAGTGCCCACGCATCTGCAGAGGAGATGGTGCACAAACAGGTGCAGTGAGCTTGCTCACTGTCTAATACGTATGGAATCAGCTGCAGCTTCTTTTACCTGCCATCACGAAGCTTCACCAGGTAGGTGTAATGTGCATGAAGTCCCTGCTATCCACCAGATCCAACTCCTTTTTGTGGGCATCTTAATCAACCATCAAAAAGGACATGATCCCTCACTGGCTTCCCGCCAGCAAACACTCATGTACAGAGCATTTTTAAAATAATATTCTATTTTAAATAATAGCTATGTGGGAGTTGGGATTTTAAAAGTTAAATTGGTTGAATTGGTCTAAATCTTTCTGGATGATGCTTAAGACATGACAAGCTGACGATCAAAACCATGCACATTACAGAAGACTTGCATTTATATCTTATATGCTTTCATGTTAAACATCTATAACAATGTTGTAGTTACTTTACATTCTCTAACAATGCCACTTGGGGACAAAAGGCTGTTTTCATCATGTTTCCGTGTTTACATCAGACTCTTATGTTGTTGTCGGTAAAGTTTTACGTACTTCTTAGTGTTGCGTGGTTGCTGGAATGACGTATCATGCTTGTACCTTCATCTGAGTGCTGTCAGCCAACAGGCATTAGGGATTTGAACAAGAGGGGGGCAGAAAAGGGAGAATGTAAAGCTCACTGTGACTATTTGTTTTTTAATGAGCTTTTTGTCTGTCTGTGTGTGTGTGTGTGTGTGTGTGTGTGTGTGTGTGTGTGTGTTTTCATCCATGTACTGCATGCATGCTGCATTGGTGTGGGTATGTGTGTGTGAGCAGCTTCCCTGCTGTATGTGTGAAAGCAAATGGATATATTTAGGTTTTGTCTTAGCAGCAGTTTTCCCGTCTCCCGGTGTTGAAGAGCTATTCAGTGAAAATGTGTTTTTCTGTTATTAGGAGGCGTGTGGCCATCTGAATAATGCATTCTAAAACATTGCCTTGTTGTGGCAGCGTATACAGTAATGTTCAACGCCAGGCAGTCCAGAATGGCACCGTAATGCGTCGCCCTGTACGCTGTTAAATATACATGAGGAGTGAAGTGGCTTTCTTGGGAATAACATTAACTACAGTGGTGAAAAGCTACTGCAGATTTCAGTGGCGCCAAGACATTTGGGTTATTCAGGTGTTCACAGGGATTTGCATGGCAAGCAATTTCAGCCACGCAGTCTGATTGGCCAAAGACCCATGCAGGGTTGCAAGCCAGGTTTTGTTGATTGCGTGCCAACTCTTGTGGTAGCCAAAGATTATAAATGTGTTCATAACTGCCACTCTTTAGGAAGTAGCTAGGTATGGAAAGCAACAAGACATTTATCATCATTTTGAAATAAAAAGCTTTTTTTCTTTTATTTTATTGAAGTCACAGCATAATTTCCTTTTTTTTTTTACTAAATACAAAATGAATACTTTTCATACAACTTTTCAACTCTTTTCAACCACTTTTTTTCAACTTTTACCTCGGTTTTTATCACTCTCCATCTTCACCTTCTTTGCCTCCTCCATCAACGCAGCTTTTTCTTTTGCTGGGTAGAGTTTCCACAGTTTCTCCGGTTGTTCCACCGTCCATCATTTCCACTAGCTGGGAATAGCTACTGATACCTAGCAGGGAAAACAAAAGCTCTATCCTCTTCCTGTTTTGTTTGCGCAATGATTGATGCACTTCCTTCGATTGAGCCTTCATTTTCCTGGGAGATTGTACCCAGTGGGACAAAGAATTGCTCAGTGAAAGTGAGGCTTATAGGGAACCAATCTAAACACAGATGGTGTCATTATTCTGTGGCCATTACAGTGTGCAATCAACATTTACTTCATAATGATAAATTAAGGCAAAAAACTTGTGTATTGCTTTAAATTGTCCTTTTAAACTAAACTAGTTTAATATCAAAGTGCTTTACCGTGATTGTGAAATGGTCTGTATATAAAAAAATCACTGGCTATTTTCACATTGTCATTTGATAATTAAACTTAAACCTGGAGTAAAAGATTTTTTGGCTTCTTATGGACAGTGAAACAAGCTCCAAACACAATGTTGACATATTATCATCTTAGACATGTTTACACGCAATTGCCTATTTACACATCCAGCAGACATGGAGCAACATTAGCATTCATTTGGAGTCATGTTTCTGCCTATGCCTGATGATTTGAACTCTAATATTAACTCTCCTTTTAGCTCTGTTTTGGCCTACACCAACTCCTGGGGAAAATCGGGCTAGGGTTAGAGTTTGGTTCCTTTGCTGTTAAACACTCCTCTATTTTTCATCAGCTACTCGCTTACTTTGTCTGTCTGTTGTTTGATGCTGGAAATGAGTTTGATGACATTCGTGACACTGAACCAACTTAGTAAAGCTCAGGGCTGTAACCCCCCCCCCAAAGTCATTCGATCCATTGTTGATATAAAAATATTGATTTGTATAGATGAGTAGAAAACACAGCTTGTTGTTATATTGAGAACACAACATATTGTAATTTGAAAGAAGCAGAACTTGACGAATAACTGCACACACAGCCTCTCTTTGCCTTTGGTTTCTTCTGATGAAACTGAGCTTTTTGTGGATGCCACTTTTTTCTCTGTTCAGACATGGGTGCTACAGTATATCTCCCTGATTCCTCTGTTCCAGACACAGGGCCAATATTGGCTTGAAACACACTTTTTACAATTTAATAAAGAAGACATTTTAACGGGAGCAGATGACAGTGTTGCATGTCCTTTTGGAGTTAGAATTCATAGCTACCGTTGGACTCAGCTTTTCACACTTTAATCTACTCACTCATTTCTTCTTCCATTGTTCTACAGAGACCACTTTTGCTGCCGGTGGAAATATAAAGCCAGATATTTGATGTCGGAGCAAGTGTAAAAGCGAGAGAGTTTAAGATGAATGTCTGCAATACAGCAGACTTTGATATGTCTAGTCAAACAAAAGTCCTTACACAGGCAGGGAATAAGAATTTGTGAAGAAATAGTAAATATCTCATATAGGGGGAACATGATTTACAAAACTTTAGCATTTTGCATGATGATGAGCAGCAGATGTCTCAAGTGATTATGTTCTTTTCAGTCTGCTTCCTTACTGTAAGTTATTTTTTGTCTGACAAGCTTCTTATCTAGATTCTTGCATCTCCCTTTGTTCTTGCTTTCAGCACTTCAAAAGCTTTTTCTTTTTCCTGTAATGAATCTTTTTCTTTAAAAGTGTACTATCATAGTTCTAAGCACTTGAAATGCTGGCTTTGCATCTATTTCTCCACAATCCTTCAGACAAAAAAAAGGGAATTAAAGCAACACACACCATACAAAATATACATAAGCAGATCCAGCTGTGTTTTCACCTTGTGATAAAGTGTGGTTTCATTTCCAGTCTCTTAAGTCAAGGATATGCTAACTATTGTATTGGGAGTTAGTCATTCAGACCAACATTATTCCTGGTCAACACTTAATGTACAATAGATTTCTTTCATGTATGTTAAAGTGACTCTTTTCATCAGAGTATTAATAACATGGGATTCATATTTTTATATTAATGATGGATCAAATGAATGTGTATAATATAAAATATGTCACTCATCAAGACAAACCCACAAAGAATTATCACCTCACTACAGCTCTATGACAGTTTTTAAATAATACTTTATTAAAACTATACAAATGGAGAAATTACATACATAAAACAAGTAAAGGGGACACATTTCATGACAATACAATGTTAACAAAATACAGCACATCAACTTACAATGCTGTCAAGAGCCAAGGTGTACGTCTCTTTTGTCTGATGTCCAGTGTTTGTCTTTGTCTTTTCAGTTCAGTTACAACTTGTTTAAAGGCCGCACTTGGAATAGTGACTTGGTAAAGGAGCACTTCACAACAATATGGATGACTCCTCCAGAGTCCTGGAGAACCTCTGTTGTTTTGACTGGATATGCATTTTTCTGTTGCATTTGATTTGGCTGTCTGCAGCACGTTTTTTCATTGGCAGCATGTTTCCATTGTTGTATTTGTTTTGGCTTTTTGTATGTATTTTTGACTTTCTGAGGCTGCAGCACGTTTCTCCTAATGGAAATGTAATACCTGCCTGTAAACGAAGGCAACGAGACACATTTTGGTCAATTTCAATTTAATTTCACTCAAAATGTCTTTATCCTCTTCCGTTTTATTTGCTTATATTTGCATGGGCTTAAATACTTTTTACCGTATTTAAGCCCATTGTTGCAGTTTTGTGGCCGCAGCTTTACTGTTTTGGTTCAGTCTCACTGCTCTCATCAACCTTGTTTCCAGCAGCCACAGGAAACTTTCAGCAAATAAATCTACTGTTCGCTACCTGCCCAGCACCAAACAGCAGATAGACAAAGTTAGCAAGGAGCTGGTGAACACAGTGGAGCATTAAGCAGCCAAAGAGCCAGATACAAAAACATAGCTAAAAGGAGAGTGAATATTGTTTATACATTGTTAGGCCAGAGACAAAAAGTTCTCCAAATGAATGCTAATGTTGCTCTCTGTCTGCTCTATGTGTGAATAGGCAACTGTTTGCTAACCTTGCCGTAAATGTCAGCGTTGTGTTTCTGGCTTGTTGTGCTGCCCCCAAGTAGCCAAAAACTAAATTATTGCTACTTTAAGTTTGACTATGATTTATGATATAGTCACTTTGACACATGGAATTTCACTCTATTGCCAAGATTCTCTTGAGTCAGTTGCTTTGCAGTCATCACAGACCTGACAGAGAGTCAGTGGAACGTGTTACCTGGTGAGGTAACACCGTGAGGTTGACCTCGTTCTACTTTTGTGGGAAAAAATAAGCTAAAATATAGTGTAACAGTAGCACAAGAAGAGAAGAGTCACAAAGTCAGTGAACTGATTCTAATGTCAGTTACACAGCTATATCTATCCAAAGTTTGCTAACATTAGCTACTGTAACATTAGCCACCACAAGCTATTGGTCATACCAGACCAAAAAAGGCTGTGGCGTCCTTCAAGTATGTTGAATTAAGCAATTAATGTAGCTTTAAAAAGTGTCTTTTATTTGCATGGCGATGGTGTCAGAGTGTAATATAATGTTCAGATAAGAGCCATTCAAACACTGGGCACAGATAGGCATAGCACTCAATTCATGCCACAGCCTAAGGGCAAGGGTAACGGCTCTGCGGCTGTATTACCGGTATTTTGGATAATCCCCTGCAAAAAGTTACATTTGTTTTACACTTTTTAGAGAAAAAAAAGATCAAATCATAGTCAGTGATGGAGGTAGTAAACACAAGAAGTTCTAAGTAAGGAGAACATGCCTTTGGCGATGTTCTTTCCGTTCAGTTGGCTGTAAATCTAAGACTTTCATAACATGTTGTGCAGCCTAGCTTTATATCAGCCAAACTGATTGTGCAAGTGCATGAAATTCCAACTTTATGTTATGGACCATTATAAAACTGTACAAATATAAGCTTCTTTTAACTTCCCTCAACTTGTTATTTTGGAGAACAAAAGCGAGCCTTGTTGCTTAAGGGGGGGATAGGACTGGCGGAGGAATGGTGCCGAGGACTCACACATATTCTCACCCTTGCAGTTTGCCAGGGGGCTGTCTTGCTTCCTGCATTCGGAGGGCCGAGCCCTCCAGTTATTATGATAATGATGGAGCCCTGCCATCAGTGTGCTGTGTTCTGCCGATTGTGAAGCTAAGCTCTCCATAATCTAGATGGGGGCATTTAGCCATTTGGAATGCTTGCAGATAGACAGATTTGCAGTGGCTAAATATAGGCTAGGCTAAGGATTTGAATGCTAATGACGATACTTGAGGTGTTTTCTTACACCTGTGGGCATTAAAATGATAATGTGGCATCTGCTAACCAACTGCCCTTTAGTTTAATATAGTGTTGGTTCATTCATGCAGTTCTTATATTAGAGCAAATGTCATTCAAGCACTATTTGCATTCAGCAACATTAATCACCAGCAATGCAGTAGGAGAGAGAGACAAGCTCATGTGCTGGTGCATGACTTTCTGCTTGTAGCTTTATCAGTGGTTTAAGTGTGAATAATTGATTGCTCTTTGCTCCACTCCTCTTCTCTCTGACTCATCCTCCTCTTCCTCCTGCTTCTGTCTCTTGCTTTGTAGTTGGTGCTACCAGAGTACTCCATCCATGGACTCTTCTGCATCATGTTCCTGTGTGCCCAGGAGTGGCTGACTGTGGGTCTCAACATCCCCCTGCTCTTCTACAACACGTGGAGGTGACTATCCAATCTCTCGTAGCGTGTGTGTGTGTGTCTGACTGTGTATTCCTGAACATTTATAATTTATGTCCATGCTTCTTAAAAAGTATCCTTTTGAGTTAGGTTTGGGTTTGCATTGATGGTTAAAATTAAGATCAGGCTTAAATAAGATATGGCTAAAAATGAAATAAAAAGTAACTTGTGTTGAAAAGCTGTAGATGACACTAAGGCTTAAAATATACTTGCTTTTTGCCAATGCTTAAGTGTTGACTGGCGGCGCTTTCCAGTGTTCCTATGAATTATGTCCATATTGAACGCATCCTCAGCACACTATTTACGTTGAATGCTAATGTTCACTGTCAATGCAGGAAGCAGTGTGCCTCTATGTACTGTAGCAAGGTGGACAGTAGTGTTGTGGAGGACGTGTTAGCACATACATTTTTATTTATTTTTTTTTTTTAGGAGATCGGAGTTTGCATCCTGTCACAGACCTGAAATTAACATTCGCTATTTTATTAACCTTTTCCCTGACCTTAACCAAGTGATTTAGTTGCCTAACCTTAACCATCATTTATTTGCCATAACCACAATCTTGCCTTAACCACACCATAGATGCTGTGCATATTTATTTATTATTATTTATTGTGTAAAGGGAGAATTCTAAAAACGTAATCTGGGGTTTTGCTGAACCTCTGGTGCAACAAATGTGAATTGACTTACACACAAAAATAGTCCCTGTTTGAGTTGCCAGAATTTACAGTTTTAGGAAATTAGAGCCTTTTTGAAAAAAAAAGAAACTATGTTTATGACAATTTTAAAAAGATTTTTGTCCTCAGTAGAAACAAATGGGCCCACAGCCACAGTCAGGGTAGGAAAGTCAAACAGTATTGACAAAATGTCTTTTCATGGGATTTGATGCCAGTAAGTCATTTAAGATTAGAATTAGAATTAGTCTTAGTTCATGGATTTGCATTTTTAGTTTGAATTAAGATTAGCCTCAGATAGGCTATGGGTGAAAATTAAGTGGAAAGACACCTGAAAAGCTGCATATGACAATAAGGATCATGATATATACTTGCTTTTTGCCAACACGTATGCGTAGATGAGCGGCTGCGATGTTAATAACAGTGGTCACATTAAAACGGATATCCACTAAGTTGCAGATAAGGGCTGAATCATCCCTACCCGACACCGGAAAATGTCTTCCTTGAGAACATAGCTAAACATGGCAAATCTCAAAGAGGTTACTACACCGATCAGCCATAACATTATGACCACCTGCCTAATATTGTGTAGGTCCCCCTTTTGCCGCCAAAACAGCCCTGACCCGTTGAGGCATGGACTCCACTAGACCTCTGAAGGTGTGCTGTGGTATCTGGCACCAAGACGTCAGCAGCAGATCCTTTAAGTCCTGTAAGTTGCGAGGTGGGGCCTCCATGGATCGGACTTGTTTGTCCAGCACATCCCACAGATGCTCGATTGGATTGAGATCTGGGGAATTTGGAGGCCAAGTCAACACCTTGAACTCGTTGTCGTGTTCCTCAAACCATTCCTGAACCATTTTTGCAGTGTGGCAGGGCGCATTATCCTGCTGAAAGAGGCCACTGCCATTAGGGAATACTGTTTCCATGAAGGGGTGTACTTGGTCTGCAACAATGTTTAGGTAGGTGGTACGTGTCAAAGTAACATCCACATGAATGGCAGGACCCAAGGTTTCCCAGCAGAACATTGCCCAAAGCATCACACTGCCTCCGCTGGCTTGCCTTCTTCCCATAGTGCATCCTGGTGCCATGTCTTCCCCAGGCCATCCACATGATGTAAAAGAAAACATGATTCATCAGACCAGGCCACCTTCTTCCATTGCTCCGTGGTCCAGTTCTGATGCTCACGTGCCCATTGTAGGCGCTTTCGGCGGTGGACTGGGGTCAGCATGGGCACCCTGACCGGTCTGCGGCTACGCAGCCCCATACACAACAAACTGTGATGCACTGTGTGTTCTGACACCTTTCTATTAGAACCAGCATGAACTTTTTCAGCAGTTTGAGCTACAGTAGCTCTTCTGTTGGATCGGACCACACGGGCCAGCCTTCGCTCCCCACGCACATCAATGAGCCTTGGCCGCCCATGACCCTGTCGCCGGTTCAACGGTTTTCCTTCCTTGGACCACTTTTGGTAGGTACTGACCACTGCAGACCGGGAACACCCCACAAGAGCTGCAGTTTTGGAGATGCTCTGACCCAGTCGTCTAGCCATCACAATTTGGCCCTTGTCAAAGTCGCTCACATCCTTACACTCAACTTCGAGGACAAAATGTTCACTTGCTGCCTAATATATCCCACCCACTGACAGGTGCCATTGTAACGAGATAATCAATGTTCTTCACTTCACCTGTCAGTGGTCATAATGTTATGGATGATCAGTGTATATTGTTAATGTTAAATGATAAAGCTAGAGTTATTCTATATTTTTCAACAACTCAATATTTTCTGACTTTTCTACCTTGTCTGTGGCTCTCAGCCCCAAGCCCATTGTTTCTAAAACAGACTCAAAAATATATAGTTTCATTTTTTTTAAAGTCTAAATGATTTCCTAATATCACTGGGCATTGTAATTTTTAGCAAACATAACTCAAAGTTTAACATACATTTGATGCTCTAATGAATAGTTATAGCAGTAGAATGGTGTATGTGGGACTAAGTCCAGATAAACTACACTGTGTGTGTTCAGTAAAGGAAGATGTCACCCAGTGTGGCTCATTGATGTGTTTTTAATTGTTTTTGGACAACAATGGAGCTCTAAGGCACAGAGGAATAAGATAGATCAGGATTTGGATACACACACGACACCAGATTTGTCATATAGGAGCACAACGGCAACAATCTCTGGTTTCTTTTCAAAGCTGTTTGTTTAGAGTCTTCTGCTGACCTTACTCCACATCCTTATATACTGCGATCACCATTTACGTGTTTATGTGCATCTTGCGGATGTCTAGCGTTAATTTCTGAGGATGTACACAACTAATGTTCTGAGAAACTGCGTTGTTAAAAGCAAGTATATCAGTTCTAACACAACATCTCGAGCCTCTGAAAGGCAATGTCGGAAAAATGGGTCACCAGTCAGTGATCTCCAGATTTCTTTTGCTGCTCCTTCTTTGTCTGTTTTTGTCTTTCTTGCTGTTCTTCTCTTCAGTGCGGGTTAGACATAGACTGCTGGCAGCCTGATTAGTTTAAGCTCATGTCCTCAGCTGGTTGAAGTTACAGACTAAGAGGAGAGGAGAGGAGAGCCAAAGAGAGAAAAACATCTTGCTGTCTCATTAATTGGAGACTGTGCCAGATGCCCACTGGCTATAGATGCTGCTTCCTGCACAGCTGAGGGATGAGAAGACAAGGAAAAGAAGCGAGAGAGGGTAAGACAGAGATGGAGGAGGGGGAAAATGAAGGAGGATGCAGCAGGAGGCAGGACGGGGAGGCGAGAGAGAAAGTGAGTGAGTGATAGGAGAGAGATCTAATATTGACAAGGTGATTCAGAGGAGAGTGAGAGAGGAAGGGAGGGAGGGAGACACTGATGGTGAGCTATTTAAACACAGGAGTTCATGGATACATACACTATGTGATCACACTAACATATATGGATGTGTGTGTGTGTGTGTGTGTGTGTGTGTGTGTGTGTGTGTGCTATGTGAGGTGAAAGGGACAGGGGCATGTTGGTGTTCTAAAAACAGGAAGTTAGTTATTGTAGTTTGGACCTCTAATTTGGGTCACTCACCAACACAGTCAGCAGTAGGAGCAGCAGTAGTGGCTGGTATTTGGGTGAACTGACTCTTTAATTAGATGGCAGTGGAGACTGCCAGGCTTACATGGGAAATGTAAGGGGATGTAACCATAGATGTTGGAGTTACAGTACATGGTAGAGTATGTACTATGCTGCGTCACCCTACTTAAAGGATAGCTTCACAATTTTTCAAGTTTGTCTTCAAACAATAATGGCCATTAAAGGAAAGGGTCCAGTAGATCACCTCCACCGGCATGTTTAACCAGAAACAGAAGGACTTGCGCTGAAATCTCGTGAGAGGTTGAGATGTTGCAGGAAGACAAAAGCAGCCCATTGCAGCCCGTTCACAGATGCCGATGGAGGCAATCTACTGGACCAATTCCAAAACTAATAGTAAATATTAGTCATTTCGACCCCAAAATTTGAAAAAAAAAGGGGGGGGGGGGCAAAATCTACTGTAATCTACTGTTACTTTGGTGTACACCGCCAGACATGAAGGAGAAATAGTCACTTCCTGTGTTTTATTAAGTGGCTCTAAATGTGACAGAGCAGCATGCAGACAGATTATGTGCAAGGCCTCAGTAGAGAAACCTTAATTACATATCATATTACATATCAAGTCTAGGATTATGTAACTGACTGGTCCATTCATGGGGGACATTTCCTTGTTAATTAAAAAAATAAGTTTTTGCCAGACTAAAAGCTCTCACAATATGTGAATGTGGGACTGTAGAGGGAGATTCCAAGAGAAGCTGGCCATGTAGTGTTGTCGTATCTTAAAATGCTCTGGTTGCCAGCTGAATCCTTTTCAAAGTCTGTGTGTGTGTGTTCGTCTTTTGTTCAGCATATACTCTGGAAGATTTGTCCACACTGAGCATCTCTGTACATACATCTGTCTATGACATAAAGCAAGAAGTGTTCGTCAAATGTTTTCCTCTTGTCTTGTGCGTCTCTTGTTACCTGTGGAACAAATGGTGTTAATAGTTCTTTTTTTATTATTAATGACATTTTATTACTAATTGTATTTAGTAGTTTGTTAACTATTACCTCATCATCAGTCATTTGTGCATGTATCTTTTGGAGAAATCCATGGGAATCATATTCAGTGACTCATTACAAAACCCTTCTGTCACACTCAGAATACATCAAGATGCATTTTCAAGTGCATTGTTGAAGATTTCATTCCTGCATGAGTCATTGATAGGCCAACAGAAATGTGAATTAGTGGACGTACGTGTAATTAATTTATGACAACCAAATATACAATCATTTCACAGTAGTGAACAACCAGTGTACATTAATTGACGTGCAGCATGGATATGCATAAACCATCTGTTAGCCTGGGTTATGACTGAACAGACCACATGCATAATGATGGCAGCTTCCTGGTAGGACTTCATTACCTATCATACCCTGCAAAACATAATTTGAATGTTTAAATGAGTGAAATTCTCTGTGATGAGCTCTGAGGACTAAATGACATAAAAGTAACCAGCAGCCAACTATCTTAATGCAACTGGTCTGTTACATTAATATACATTATCCATTGTTCCAGAATCCTGTTCATTTGTATCAGCTCTGAGGTCCATTAAAGGCAAATTTCCCCCTATAAAAAGGTAATGAGGCAATTGTGCATCAGTACATAAACAGCCCTCTCTTAAAGCAACAGGCAGCAGCTGGAATTCCCTCGTCATGTTTTCTCATGGTGACTTTCCTTGAGTACTCATTTTCTGTATGACATATTTTCTATTTCTTAATTCTAACAGCCCCACTGAAATAAGTCTCACTGGGATGTAAAAGCTCCAGGAAAGATCCTACAACTCCCCAAACAACCCACTCTGCTATTAATCACCGCCAGGTTTTGTCTTTTAGTGACACTGCACATCTTCATTTCACACAGCTTTAAGAGAGAGCTGTTTGTGTTTACAAATATTGATTATGCTAAAAGCATAGCAATAACACATGCACATTCTATTATAGGGTGGATTTTCTCTTTTCGCTTTTAAATCAGTCAGCGGGTGATAAATGGTTGTAATTTGAAAGGGGAGCTAATGTTTCATTGAAAATTCATTCTACAAAGACTCATTTTTATGCAGTTGGAGTTGTAATTCACTTACTGAGCTGACTGAATTTAGAAACGTAGAATAAACCCCACCTTTACAACCACATAAATCACATGGGTGAAAATATATTTGAATATCCATTCAAATATTTAATCATACTTTGTTTATCTTGTTGGTAACTTTAACATTTTTAACGCACCACAAGATAAGTCAAACCAATCACTCCTTATCCGGATATCCTTTGCCAAGCCCTTATACCTTTACTTACTGTTACACCTGTCAAACTTCCCATTTTAGCATGGCACATATGCAGTTTACAGTGACAAACGTGGGAAGTTTACCACTCAAAATTGATAGTAATTTGTGAAACAATATGCGTCCTTGATTTGAGGTTGAGGTTGACAAATCAGGCGTCTCATTTCTATCTGGTGACTGTTAATTTTGTCAGCTAAAATCACAGTTATCGCTGGCAGATTTATCAGCTCTAGCCAGCTGTAACCCTGTAAAAAGGGTCTTAAATATTTGCTTGATGGCTAAAAGACTGAGGCTAAAGCTACATGTCGCTAGCAAGAACTCAGCACCCCTTACGTTACTCTGTGATTCTATCACATAGTGTTTCCTATGCAAACCTTATGTGAAAATCTAACCATTAATTTTTCCGTTAATAAAAGTTACTTCCATGATCCTACAGATGTCTACAGTTTGCCCATAATAATAAAAAAACATTTCAATTCAACATTTCTACAGACTGCCACTGCCACAGCCTGCTATAGCTAAAGAAGAAGAGTGAAGCAGTCCGTGGAAATATTGGATTTAACAATGGTCCCTGCCCAGGCAGACAGTGGACATCTGTGAAATCACAAAGACACCTCTGAAGTTGAAACAGCTGCTGGATAACTAGTAAAACTAGTGTCTTGACTTTTCCCTTTAAGGTTTGTGTAGTAAAGACTATGTGACCGAATCATGGTATACATAAAACGTGCTGGTGTCACAGATAGGGCTAGAAATTCAGTATCAGCATTGTTCTTGTGTTGCAGAGTAGCTAGTTAGCTTGAATTTGATTGCTTTTATTCTATTATAAGTAACCTATCTGAATGTTAACTGTACAAAAACACTCTTGGACAAGCCATGCAAAGGTTAGATATGTTTCACTAAAACAAGAGAAAAGGCTTTGAGGATGCTGACATAGCCTACTCTGGCTCTCACTCTTTCTAACATAGCCTGTAGCCCCACAAAATAACATACTTAGCTAATGATATGCTACTTGGTTTTGAAAGTAATGCTAGGTTACTGCAGAAGGTTGTAAGCTAGTTAGCATGCTAACATTTGCAGCTCATGTCAGGGCAGATAAAGACACTGTTTAATCCTTGCTCTAAAATGTGGACCAAACCAAAGCTTGACAGGCCTGCCGTGCCTAGCTACGTTAGCTAAACTATGGATAATCACTGTTCAGGGGAGGGGTTTAGCGAATGGTCAATTTCCACCAACATATTCAACTACTATTTCGCCCATGTCTGCTGCATGATGGTGTCCCCCTAACTCATCATGCCATCTTTTTCCATGCTATCTCCTTCCCCATTTCCTCCCATCATCTCCCCGCCTACCTCCCTCCCTCCCCCCTTCCCCCTCCCCCTGGGTGTGGAACGGGTCAACTACCCGCGATGTGGTCTTTGCCCTCTGTGGTAGGTACTTCCATTCCCCAACGGACACTAAGGAGCTGCTCTACGACCCGGCATCCGTGATGAACGGCGACACGCTCAAGTTCTGCCTGAAGGAGGCGTGGTGCAAGCTGTCCTTCTTTGTCCTCTCTTTCTTCTACTATCTCTACTGGTGAGCACTTGGCAGACAGTGTGTGTAGGTAATTGGATTATATGTAAAGAGATTGCATTAATCTGATTACAACAGCTAGAGTAAAAAAAAAACTATGAAATCAAAATCAAGCTACTTTAAAAAAATATATTACTTAGACCAATTTTTGAAGGGAGATGGTGACAATGTAAAACTAGGACATTTTGGAAATGAACGCTCACATATGTTTGATTCCAGCATGTCACATGGTTATTTAACTTGGTTTGATTTCCCAGCTCCCACGAAGCAATGTGAGTGCAAATCACTGAATAAAGTAACCATTTCTCTGGCAATCACATGCAAGTTCTTTCACATACTGTTAGTCTGTCAGGTTACCTAGGTTTACTATTAGGCCCACTACTGCTAATGCATGTGATGTTAAGAGAATTTGATTCTTTACTTCATTGACAAGCACTACCAGAATGTTCAGGTGGACAGCAGAAGGATCAAACTGCTACGCATTATTCTGTGTTTTTATAAATAAGAAGGTAATTCTGTAAGTTATGGTATTTTTGAAATTCCACACGCGCATATTTTTGCCCGTGCAATGTTTTACAATTTGTATGACTAATGTTTTTGCTAAAATGTTCTGATGTTATATGATAATAATGCACACAATGTTACCGTCCATGTCTAATAATGCTGTTATTAATCACTCCGGATTCTTGTTCCATGTGTCATGTGGGTGCTGCAGTGTGTGGAACCTGGACATATCCCTCTAATAGGTCTTATCAATGGAAACACTTAAAGGTACAATCCTTATATTTTTTTGACTTTTTATGCTATGGTAGTAAATCGAGTCAGAATAGCATTATCTTTAGGAAGATTTGACCCTAATGGTCTTCCATACAGCCACCACAGTGTAACCACAGTAAATGCTCTTGATCTTGATCTGTATAAGGGTCAAGTTTGCTGTTAATGTGCCATGAAGGACTGTTGTGGCTATCTGGATTTTAGCTTTAAACTGAGCTCAAGATTTTTGTGAAGCCATGTTGGTTACAGATTGTAGTTTGGTTTTTTTTATGGCTCAGTTCCATGATAAATAAAGAGGTGCCAGGCATGGCAGTATTAGCACAGAAGAGGCTTTTTGATGATTATCCCATAACCGAAAAAGGATTGCAACTTTAACATGGAGTTGTTCTTGTATGTGTGTGATCATGCTGTGATTAAACATTTAACATGTGCTGTAAGATCCCATCCTTGTAGAGAAATTATGTGCTGTTGATATGTCTTTTTAGGCAGTAGGTACTTTGTTAATAGTGATGTTAATATGTTTATCACAGCAATACCACACAGGTAGAAAACCAACATCATGAGCAATGTGGTGAGTGTTGTTGGGTTTTTTAAATTTTTTGTTTTTGGTGTGTTTGGTTTCGATAAAAGCAACACCTCTACAGTTAACCTGACATTACATCCTAAAATCAGCATATGCCAGGGAGATGAAGTGCTGTTAATTCTTACATATTTCAAGATATTTTTCAAGATAATAGGAATTGTTTCAAATTTGACTGATATTATCATGCATTATGATAAAGAAGATGTCTTTACATTTTCAACACATTACTCCTGCATACATGTACAGTGGAGGCATGTAGTGAATTGAAATTTAACATTCATGTCTGAGTTTTCTGAAACCAGGACACATGGCACAGATTCTAAACTTGGGGTGATGGGGGATTTTCTATCTGAAGCAAACAAGGTTTTTAAAGGTTTAAAGAGCTTTCTCAAACTATGTTTGTTTTCCACTGACAGCAGCAATATTCTTTTAAATATCTGTTGGATATCACAAAGACTATAGACAATGAGAATATAGTATGCTCCCTCCTGGCATGGTATAGAGGTATAAATTAGGGTCTCATAAATTTTCATACCAGTGCCTACATCAATCAGTACATGAAGTCAGTGTGTTCTACTATAGGTTCAATGAACAGGTTAATTTAAAGGACCAGTTAATTAGCTAAAAAATATGTAACTCTCCTTTTGCAAATCTTTAAATCCTCCATATAGGGGCTTTAACAAAATGTTCTAGTTAATGTATTAAAATATTACAAAATGATTGGTATGACTTGATCTTGCTATCATACACTTGTCTTCAAGCACCAAGCAGGATGTAGCTTTATATTAGGATTTGGAGCCCAATAGTCACGCACCCTCAGTATGATGAAGTGGGCCTTAACAGTGATGTTGAATCCCTTAGTGTTTATTTTATTAATAGACTGAGACAAAGTAAAAGCTCATTCAAGCTCATTTGTTTTGGGCCTGCTGTGGACACCGGATGTCTGTGGTTGTAAGCCTTCACATTGAACTTTTATCATCTTGCTTCTCCATCTCACTCCATCTTGTCCCGCTCTAGCTCATGTTGGATTGATCTGCTGTTTTAGAGACCAATGGCAGCAGCAGCACCAGTAGCAGCAATGAGGTACTTCTCTACAAAGCAGAGTGATGGTCTATTCACTTTCAATTCCATCAAGTTCAAGAGGGCAGGTTTCTTGAATTTCTTATTTTCATAATTCAAAAATGTTTCAGGATGTTAACAATGGTGTGATTTTTATGTCACATATACAGTAATAATATTGGTTTGTTTATACAAAGGCTTTCTGGCCATCAGCTGGTCAATATGGTGCAGCCATTTAGTTATGATACCTTTAGAATAAATGTCCCTATTTTTGTGATTAAACCATAAACTGTTATAGTATATTTAGTTTAGATATTTAGTACATCTGTCCACCTGGGGTGTCTCGTAAACATGTGTCGTAATAAGCTGCTTGCACAGACGACCTATACGGTCATATTTTTGGGGAGGACAGTCTCCTTATTTTTGTAGTTATAGCTAGCATTCTGTCCAGCCTAGCGGTCCCACAGTAACACAGGTTGTAAAGAAATCCTGAAATGACTATACTTATTTGGAGGCAAAAACACATGCAAACATTAAAGGGGAACTCCACCGATTATTATCATGGGAGTACTACTCCATATATGAAAAAAGTTTAATAAAGCGATGTGATTTGAGTCTGCATCGGTTGGGGCTAAAGACTACACGTTTTAAAATGAAACAAATCTGCAGCTACTCCCGAATATCTGACCAAACTGTCGGCGGTCGAGTTGCATTGTGGGTTATGTAGGCGCCAGGTTTTGACAAGGAAGAATAATGCATGGAATAAAAAAGACGATATCTCTGGTCCTTTTTTTTTAAACTGTCCATTGTAAGATAGAAGTGCAATGCTAAATCGGTGGAGTACTCTTTTAATATTTCCCAAACTGTCCATTGGTTTAGAGCAACTTTCTGGTTCAACTTTGACCTGTTCACTTTTTGTTTCATATACAAATGAAGTCATTTAGATAACATGAATAAAGTGGGGGTTCGTTACAGCCTGTGTGACTCGCTGACCTGCACTGACCAGTCGTTCTGGTGTCTAACTGGATTTGGTTCTAGAGATGTTGCCATATAATCAGATTTCAGCCATTACATTGGTAGATTTTAATTATGATTGATTTAAGTTATCATAACCAATAGAAAACTAGGACATCAAATCCTAGATTGTAGAAAATCTTTAAACAGTAACCTTTCTAGTTGTCTGCTAAATGAGGTTCTTATAATCAGTGTGTATGGGCTTAACCGGGTCATTCTAATGACATGCAATGGCTGAAAACCAACGCTAATTTGTCAGTATAAACAGTGAGCCAATATTAAATGATTTTGTTTTGGTGGATATATACAGTAGGTGGGCGTATAGGACTGGTTGAATTGGAAGTGAAGTGGTCTGAAACCTGCTTCATGAGGCCTGTTTCTGTGTTCTTGTCTTGTGACACCGACCCTTCTTTTTCACTGCTCCCCAAAAACCAAAACACATTCTGCACCACTCGCCTGCATCCGTGACCTAAAGATCCTTCACACCTTCACAATACATCCTACTGCGCACGCACACACACACACACACACACACAGAGAAAACCCCATGTATGCACATAATGAAATTGTGCATGCCCTCACAGGCACACAGATGAACACACAGCTCCACCTGAGCGCTCACCTCCACACCTGGGTGGAGGGTGATGGTTGCTCAGTGGAGCTTATCTGGTGCAGATGATCCAGTGGAATTACTCTATAACTCTTGATTTTGTCCACCTGCGCACAGTAGGAGGACAGAAGCACAGGGTCAAAGGGCGTTGAGCAGACCTGGGCTAAATATATTTCTCATAATGGTTTTATCTATTTGACACATTTTGTGCACTTAAATAAATACATTCCTCAATAAATCATTATTAAAAAAATAAAGAATAAGAAACCAGTGCACAACGTGTTATATTTTGTTTCAATATAAATACTAAAAGAGAACCTCCCTGCTTGTTAGCATGTCTACACAGTTCCTATTCTACCTTGGCCCCTGTTGAGCTCTGTGCTGTCTCACCCTCCTCAGCTGTAGCTCCTCTGACACTGGATGATAATGAAGCCCTGCCTGACGAGTGGAGTTCCCCTTTGACCTTTACCCTCCAAACCTCTTACCTTCTTCCCTCTCTCCACCTGAATGTGTTTCTGTCACAGGGATGCTGTGTGAGATGTGACGCACTCCAGCAACAAATACTTCTCCCTTGCTAGATACAGACTGGCTTCCCATCTTTTCTCGGCTTGGTTTAACCCCTGTGGTCTAAAATACTGGCCCTTAGCATGTTGTTGTATACTGCTACTTGCGTGCTATCCTGTGGAACATTTATAGGTCTAACCTTTTTATCGTGTTTGCCGATAGTCCCATCTTCCCTGGCACGAAAATCTGGTCTTTCTATTTGCTCACACACATACACACAAGCACACGCACACACACACTCAAGGTTAATCTCGGCTCATTAACCAGACAGATGTTGAAAGCTAACGGAACATGAAATAAGCTACATCTGTCACTGGCCTTAACATAGATTATGAAGATAAACATCATGAAAATGAGTGTATTTCTAACATTATACTGCTGTATTAAGGGTGAGCCACCTTGTCAGAAAATCCATCTGTTATGAACATTGTGTTATTCACTGGTACAGCTACTGTACTGTGGATTAACATGTGGTCAGGGAAACACAATGTATTTTTCAGTCAAGCAGAAGCAAATGTGTTCCTCCATTGTTTTTGCTTGTATCACAATGTTCGATCAGGTGTATGTGTTTGCCAATCTAGATGTGTGCTGCTGTTGGCATTTATAGGTTGGTAGGAAAAAGAGTTTGCTGCTGAAAGCCAACATTATTACAAGTTAGTAAACTCAATTTAACCTTTTTATGATGTAGGCTAATGTTGTTAGTCCGTCACACTGACTGATTAAAAGAACAAAACACTGCCGGCAGCAGATTATATCAGCTGTAGCTAATTAACGTTAATATGGCAAGAAACTTGCCAAAAGACCAAACTGATTGTCAGAGATCAAACACCGTCTAACACCACTGAGCGGTTGGGAGTGGCTGTGTGGTTTTGTAGTTCAATCATGACCAATAGAGTGGTGAATCTTCTCTGGCAAAGTGATGAGGAATGATCAGTTTCAGTAGTTGGAATAATCCAGTTAAACTTTCCTGCATTCCAGTTTATCAGCTCCATAGTTGTAAATCAGGACCTCCAGTATTTGGTTCACCTAGCAATGTTGGATTGTCTGTCTACCACTTTGGTCCAGACTGAAAACCTTCAACAACCATTAGATGGATTGCCATGAAATTTTGTACAGACATTCACAATCCCCAGAGAGTGAACCCTACTCACTTTGGTGATCCCCTGACATTTAATCTAGCGCCACCATGAGGCTGACATTTTTGTTTTTTAATGAAATATTTTGACTTAACTAAAGGATGGATGGCTGTACAATTTGGCACACGCATTCATGTTCTCTTCAGGATGAATTGTAATAACTTTGGTGATCCTCTGACTTTTCATCTAGCGCCACCATCAAGTCAGAATTTTAATTTGTATAATACTTTGGTTTATGACCAAATACCTGCAAGACTAATGCCATTCCCATCAGCCTCAGCTGTACTTTGTGTTTAGTGCTAATTATCAAATGTACACATGCTAACACTCTAAACCAAGATGGTGAACATGGTAAACATTATACCTGCTAAACATCACCATGCTAGCATTATCACTGTGGGCATGTTAGCATGCTGATGTGATCATTTAGCTCAAAGCACCACTGTGCCTAAGAGCACCCTCACAGTGAAGCTAACATGGCTCTAGACGCTTAGTCTCAGGTTGTTTAAACTTAAGCAGATTTAGTACTAGATTCAGATTTGATAAAATGCTATTGAACCCCAACCCTAGTTACAAATGAATAGCCAATACAATGTCAACAACAAAGTCAGCATTCTCAAGATAGTAGCCTACACAAAGCATGCAAAGCTACAGGAAGCATCAAAACACTGATGCAATACTATAATGATAACATCCACTATTTAGTATATGTAGCCATGCAAAGCAATATAAAGCAACAGAATGCAAATGAGGAATCCTGATAATAGCGTTCTGCAAACATTAGCCATCCAGAGCAGCTCTAAGCAACAAAACACAAATTAAAACAACCAGCATATTCATTTTACTAAATTGTTAGTAGAAATAGTTTGAAGGTTATAGTGAAATGGACACAATAACACTCTAACCTTATAGTGTGCAGAGGATGTTGTAGGAATACAGGATAGAGAAAATTGCAGGTAAAGGCAACTGGATTTCCTGGACTGGTCTTCCTGTGTGTGTTTCACCTCACATATGCATGTGCTGCACTGCACTCTAATTAGAGGTACAATAATTGGACGTTAAGAGGTTGAACATGCGTTGTTCCAGTGTAATAAGGTGTCGTGTGAAGAGCGTGCTACTAATTTAAAAAGTGAGAAATTGAAAATATGACAATATGTGTGCAAAAGCCTTTTTTCCTTAAATCAAGATAACGTGATAAAAAATTAATATTTAGCAAAAAAAACATTATATTGTTTCCATAATTATGTAGCTCTAAGTGTCAATATTCCTCTTTGCTGCAGTATCTCATATAACAAGTCATATTTTAGCATACATTATGTTTAGTTAATGTCTAATTAGGCTGCGAAAGCGAAGGAGATGTAATTTAAAGAGCTACAAGTCAATTGACTAATGATGAAGCCAGTTCTCATAGGTTTTAATGGGAGGAGGTCAAGTCTCTGAGGAGGAACCAGCCTTTTACTCTTGATCTATCCGTCTCTCCCCTCACACATATCATCTCCTGTCTCTCTCTCTCTGCATCATGTTTTCTCTCTGCCCATGGATATTCATGAGTCAACAGAGTGAACTTGCAGTCCTCTCACCAGCAGAGATTAACGGAGGTGTTAGGAGCTCGGAGAGGCCTCGGGGATGAACATAAACGTTTGAAAGCATTAGTTGCTGTCAGCGAGGTGCTGATCTGTTCTTGTCAAGTCACAGCTCAGTGAGACAAGTGTTGAATCCCCAATCTGTGATTTTGGCTGTTGCTGTTTCATGCAATCCTTTATTATTCTCTCTTTTTTTTAAGGTAAACATCAAAGATCACTGTGTCTTTGGTCAAAAATGATAAAGTGTTTTTACAGCTTGTTTTGTACATGCTCATTGCATTACATGATGCTCATCAGCTTTTGCTTTTTCTTTTGCATTCAGTGGCAACTTTCCCACAGCTGCAGTCTTTTCAGAAATGAATAAAACAGCACAAACATGCCAGGAAGGATTGTTGTTTTTACATTTTTAGGTCATGGTAAAAACCTTAAAATGTACAAAATTAAGACGTTTAATGTAGAAACAATGTTATCGGTAATAGTGAAAAGGCATTAGTGTTACAATTTCATGTGTTAATTACTTTAACAGCTCTGTATTTAAAGATGGTTTGTCACAATGTTCATTGTATGTGTTATATTTTTTTAAACTAGGTAATTTAGCTACTCTAGTTCAAGGTACTAATCATTTTGTGCATTTTGCACCAGCTGTAGGTCAGGGTGTTAAGCACATTATTTTCTCTCGAATATATCATTCAGTGATTAATGATTAATAAAGGTTTACATGACACAATGACTGTCAGTGATGTTAGTCCGAAATGTGAGGTGCGTAAACTGGCTCTAGACTTATGGCTGTGTTCACATGCACTCTTTTTTTTTGCACAACAAAGCATTGTGAAAGGCAATGCAAGTAAAAAAGCTGCTCATTTTAGCTTCTGTGTTCCTATGATTTGCATGTTTGCCACAGACACTGCAGTGTTTAACAATACCCACTTATTACAATAATAAGTTTGACTGGTTGAAAAAAAAAGCAGTTTACGTCCCCCATTATTTTTCTGAAAAGCTAAACTATTCTTAACTTTGGGAGGCTCTCTGCACAAAAAAAGCAGCTGCACCCTAAGGTCACTTCCCGTTGTTTGTTCTGTAAAATAGGCTGTTGCTTCTCTGTCAAGTTGTAATAGTGGTCGGTCACTGATGCCTCTGCCGTAATATTTTGCAAAATAGGACAAAAAGCAAGACTACGTATATAACTGAACAATGGCCACTGTGGCTACAAGTGCACTTGTAGGGGATGTCAAGTTAGTAACAAGCATTCATGGGCTAAGAATGTGTACAGATGGAAAGGAGAGAGGAGCTCAGTGCATCATGGGAAGTCTCTCGGCAGTCTAGGCCTATAGCAGCATAACTAAGGGATGGGTCAGGGCTCACCTGAGCCAACCCTACTATAAGCTTTATCAAAGGAAGGACATCGGGCTGCGTTGGTGGGGGTGTGTTGCTTTATGAAATATTATCCAGGAAAGTTTGAGTTACAGATCTTTGAGTTTGAGGGCTTATAAGATGCCAAACCAGTGCACAGTGGTTTATAATACCATGAAACAGGATTTTAGGACTCTGGAAAGCTATCACAACAGCAATCCTGCTATTAACCTACATCTCATTGAAATGAATGAGGAAGCTGCCATTTTTCTCGCTGTGCATATGTCGGCCTGCATGCGGTCTAAGGCTGCGTTCAAACCGACTTTAGCTCTGATTCATTTGAATGAAGACAGTCCAGTGACGCAGCAGGGTTGCCAGCACAGGATTGTCTGTTTCTACTGTTTACCTCGCTATTGTCATGAGAAAAGATTAAATAGTTTCCGTGGTGATAAAATCCATGTTATAATCTGTGTAATGCATTGTGTTATGACGTCTGATAGAACTCATGTAGGAGTCTGCAACACACCCCCACCAACACAGCCCCTTGTGTTGTTTTAATGCAGAGCTGTTCTTAGTCTGAATGCCTGCGTAGAGTTTCACAATTAGGGAAGAGTCATTAAGCCAGCAAAGAGCAAAATATACCTACTATTTGCTCACATTAGCTAACATTAGCTACTAAGCTACTTGGTCATGCCAGACCAAGTAAGGCTGTATAGCAGCAAAACCCATACATGCATTGAATTGAGCAAGGGTGTATTTTATTGCTTATGAATTCAACTTTTCATATGTAAATGGTGGATTGTGTTATTTCTTTTGTCAAAAGTTACATAATCTTGCTTTAACCCATTGATTATTAGTACTCCTGTAACTCCAACTAGCTTCGAACCTATTCAACCAAAACCTATTCACACTACGTGTGAACACAGCATTACTCTGAATAATGCAGATTATGACAGAAAAGTTTCAATATAAAAGTTTGCTGTCAGCAACTAAAACAAATACACATACAGACTCCCCATTAAATCTGCAAGCAGTTGAGACAGCAGTATTGAGGTGAATCAGCGAAAAGCTAACTATGGTTCAATGACGTTTGAACATACACACATACACAGTGCACAAATGCTTTATCTGAATGCTTCAAACACCTTTCCACCTGTCCAATCAGAGAAGTGTTGACTCACTTCCTATTTCCTGTTTCTTCTTCTTGTGTTTCAGTATGATCTACTCCTTGGTTACCTCATAACAACTGATTTATCAGCCACTGGAGAGAAACAAACAGAAAAAAAAACTCTGGACACACAGACTGCCATTGTCTCGGTCTAGAATTGAAAGACAGGAAATTTTAAAGTAAGAAGAGGAAGAAAACACATTTTTTTGCTGTGAAGCCAAGCAATGAATTGGATGGGGTTCGAAGCTTCTTTTCTGCTTTGTCACCCTTAAGAAGGAAGGACATGTTTTATGCTCGACTGTATATAAAAACCGAAGACTAAAACTCCTGTTTACAGTTTGACTGGTCATAGAGAGACCCGAGTTAATCACTGCCTGGCCAACGTTTGTACCACACACACACATAAACAACACATCCACAGCCTCCTCTGGAGTGGTACTGTACTTACTGTACAGTAGCAGCGCCAGTAGCCCAGAGGACGAAGAGCACAGTAGCGTTTGCACAGTTTGTCTCAGGCACAGCATGGTGAAGCACTGTCCAGCCCAGCACAGCTCACCGACCCTCAGTCATTCCCCCTCGATGCCTCACCAACCGTAGCTTCACCGGTGAGTCAGAAACGAGGGATAGACGGACGAGTGGATGGACGGATCACACTGTACAGAAAAAAGAGAAAGCTCTGGGGGAAACACCAGAGCAACCAGCTCCCGATATTTTCCCCCGGACGGCACATACAGTCCATGGCCTGTGGGTTTGTTTTTTTTCTAACATTACGTGAATGGCTTTTGTGACGTGTGCATTTTGGTGTATTCTTTAACAAAAGGCATTTCTAATTGAATTATGATCTAAGGCAAAAAGGTATTCTATACAGCAAATGCCTTCTTAGTGTTGTCCTAGTGTCGTTCTATTGTGAGAAAACTTTTCTAAAACTCAAACTAAAAACTGACACCTGTCGAAGCTTTTATAGTAGAGGAGCACACATTCTTTGCACAAATAGTATCTTTGATCTTGCACAATATTCGCAATATTTGGCTATATATTAGAGATCATTTATGATAGTCTAGCCACACAGGTGAAGGTCTTCCAACATGTAAAAAGCTATCCAGCCCTATTTGAAGATGGGGAGACAATGTGAATCTTTTATAGCTCGATTTACACCATGGACCAAAATGTTGTCTTTTCAGTATTTAAATTGATTTATTTATGTCTATTTGTGAGATACTGATGGCTTGCCTCCATGCTCTTAGGTTAAATTAAATATTATTTTCCATTGTAACCACACCATAATGAGAATGAGTGGTGAGTAAAACACAATATTAGAAAAGGCATTAATCTGTGTTTCTCTGATTTGAATAAAAGCAACTGTAGCAGATGATGCAAACTGTCTGAGAATACTGAGTTGCTGTGCTGTATTACTGTATAATGATTCCCAGAAAGAAAGTTGCTCCCTTCCATATACAGGTCAGAGGTCAAAGGTCAGACTCAGCTACAGCTCATCATCCCTGTAGCTGGAATAAATTCAGTGTCTTGCTCTAACACTAAAGCAGGGCAGGTGCCTGAACCTGCATCTTCCATGTGTAGCACAGTTTTCTAACCGCCAGGCCACTCTTTAGATCTTCACATGATGAGCTCACTTCATAAGCCACTACTCGAGCAGATAGGAATGCCCAACTCTTGTTTTCTCTTATTCTAATTCAAGCATTTTCTATCCTTACTGTGTATGTGACCGACCAAGTTGAATTTAGATATTGTTTATGAAATAAAGTATTTTAAAATCAAAGATTTGGTGTTTATATTTATAGATGTACAATTCCACTCATACTTTTTCATATATTGTGTTCTAATATGTTCCTTGTGCAGGAGATGCATAATCACCACAAGGGAACATGGGAGAAAGGAGGTGGGGGTAGATTCGGCTGCTAATGCTTGAAGGATCAACATGTATATCAGCTTAAAATCCACAGAGAGTTTTTAGGTTTTCAAACAGGATATATTTCTGCAATCTTGAACTGATCTGAGCAGGTGGCTTCACGAGAACTTGAAGCACAAATCCTGGTTGCCATCATTGGGCAAAAATTCCATAATAACTGCTCAGCATATTGTAATTCAAGTGATCTGAGAGAAAACTTCAACTTCCGCACCTTCTCTTGGCTCTGTTTTCATGCTTTAGAAAATGTAGCCCCTGACGGGAGACTTTGGCCAATCACAGGTCATTTCAGAGAGAGGGCGCGTTCCTATTGGCTGTTCTACAAATGCAGATGCACGTGCACGTCCCTTCAGATGGTGAAAACCTGATTCAATGGCCGCAAATCCTGCAGAAAATCCTGATACTTAAATGTCCAACACCTCCTTTGCCTACAGCGACGTATAGTACAAAACACGTGTGAACACGTCCCAGCTCGGGCTCATTATGTTCGATGCCATGGTGCTCGTATCGTCGAGTAGCAAAGAGGCATGATGACAAACAGCGGGGAATAACTTTTGAGGGGGGACAGTGGCGTGAATGTTTAGTGTACTAGCCTCTCTTCCCGCTGCTGGACAGTGTTGCAGCTGCCTCTGAAGCCTGGGGAGCTCTGCTCTGCGGCCGCGAAGCGCTGGAGGGGCGTCTTTGAGAAGACAAGTCGCGGCGAGAGGGACAGAGTTCTCGATGAGGCTTGCGCCGTGGAGAGCGAGCCCTACGAGACATGAGGTGTCACAATGGAACGGATTCCTTCTGCTGACATTCGAAGTTGTGGGTTTGGTGGGAGGGGCTTAGCAGAGTGATACAAGGCAGCAGAGAGAGAGGTGGAAGGTTTTGCACAGGTTGCACTGATTTTGCCTACCCCAGTTTTAACCCTAGAACACCATTGCCGGGTGATTTTCACCCGAGCAAACGTATTTATGTGATTTTCATTATGTTACGTTTTTCTGAGTGTCATGGGTCTCTGGGTAGCTTCAGCATCGTCTTTGACATCTTTGATGGCATGGGTGTTTTCCTAATCCAAAACCCACTTTTTCCTACAGGCACATGTTTGGGTGATTTTCACCCAGCAATAGTGATAGAGGGTAAAGTAGGTTTTGGGTGGATTCCACCCGGGGATAGTGTTAGTGTATAAAATCAGGTGATCTTGCCCCATTTCAAGGGTGACAACATTTGGGACTGCCACATTTACTTTCCCTACTTCAACTACAGCTGTCATCCTGTGGCAGAGTTGGTGTCTCTGGCATCCCAGTTAGTGAGTAACACATAGCTAAGGTTTATTTAACTTAGCAATTGTTAGCTAACTAGATTTTTTTTTAGCTTGAAGCTACATTATCTAGCTAGCATACTGTGCACATTCTTTCTTTCAGCCAAGTGTGTGTCCACCCCATTACTACCCTGCATGTAAGGAATAAGGAAGTAAGAGTGGTCCTGTAATTAGCATGCTATCTTTATTTAGTGCAGTGGTTATGAATAACTATCAAAAAGTGGTAATTTCCAAGGGAATTCATATAATGATAAAAATATTTTAGTCAGCTGGTCATTTTTACCCATTCAAAATATGCCATATTTTGTTCCTCTCTCCTGCAGCTGTTTGTGTGCCAAGGACACTGTGCCTTCACCAGGAAAGTCTCAAATGCCTCAGAAGTGGGTGGACCAAAAAACAAGTTTCAAGCTTCATGATTTTTTTTTTTTGGATTTTTTTGTTCTCAAATTCCTAATTTTGCACTAATTTTGGAGCATTTTTGTGTGGTCCCCTCATGGTACTTTTTTTTCATTTTGTTAGACATGTAACAGTTTAAAATAAAAGAACACTACTCTAATTTGTCATGTATTGTCATATTTTGATATATTTTGATGACAAGTACTTTTTATTAGGCATATTATATCGGGTAAAAATTACCCGGCGTTAGTGATGGTGTTACGAATTTGAGCAATAGTGTTCTAGGGTTAATCAAGGAGCGCAGTGTAAATGGGCATTGTGAGTAACACAAATCAAAGCTGTCACCTGAAACTTCAAGAGCTGGTTTCATTGGACGCATTTAAAGACATTCTAAATGACTTGGATGTAGGTATTTCCAGCTGTAGATGTTTTGAATGTTGAAGAATGATTTGATATTTTATAATTCTGTAATTTGTTGTTTTATGTTTGTCTGCAGCCGTGTTATTTGTGCTGCTGCCTGTCTTGGCCAGGACACTCTTGAAAAAGAGATTTTTAATCTCAGTGAGTCTTTTACTCCTGGTTAAATAAAGGTTTGGTTGTCTTTCAAAATGATTATTGTTACAGTTGGGAGTGCAGGCAGCAGGAGAATGACCCAAACACAGATGAAACAGGCAGACTGTTGCAGTTCAATGATTTATTGTACATAATAGTGCTTACAGGCAGGCGTGGGTAAGCAGGCAGGTACAGGCTGGTCAGGAACACCGTGCAGGGTGGGTGGAGGGGGTCAGGAGGGGGGATTCAGGGGCAAGTGGCCTGGGAGGTGAAGAACGGAGGCAGACGGCCTGGAGGGAGGGCAGTGGCAGAGGAGGAAACCTATGGGAAGACGGCCAGGAGGCCAGAGCGGCTCTGGAGGACGGGCAAGAGGACGACCTGGAGGACAGTGACATAGACGGAACCGTTCTGGAGGTTGGCGACGTAGGTGGGACCGCTCTGGAGGTCGGCCTGGAGGTAGGCAACCAAGGAAATATCCAAATGTTTTTCTTAAACTTGCATTACTTCATTTTTTGCCTACTTGGGGGCAGCACAACAAGCTGTAAATACAACACTGCACAAACTATCACCTCACAACGTTGTTAAGCAGTTGCCTGTTTACACATCTAACAAACACAGAACAACATTAGCATTCATTTGGAGTTGAGTTTCTGGCCACTTGGCAATTGTAAAGCCAATATTCACTCTCCTCACGCTCTGTTTTGGTCTCCACCAACTCCTGAGGGAAATATCTGGCTTTTTAGCTGCAAATGCTCTACTATGCAGTGTTTCCCACAGGAGACCCTCTAGGGGGGTACGGGGGACTTTTTTACGGGGAATTTTCTTTGAGAGAAAATTGTGTACATTTTAAAGTTAAACGCATCAATCTGGGGAACTTTGAAAGCAAAATTAAGAGGCTAGATCTATAAAGACTTTTGAGCTCTTGTAAACAATGTTGTGCTCTAGTAAACAATTTAATCATAAACACATTGGTTGTATAGATATGAATGGTAATGCACTGAAAAAACTTGTTGTGTAGCCTCACCTTGATCTCACCTTGTGTATAAATTGGACTGACACCAGACAATCGGCCCCCCAAAAACAGCTTATAGATATATAGAGACACCGCACAGTAGAATACTTGACATTCTCCATGAGGAGATGAAGGCTGGGAAGGAAAAGGAGCAGCGAGGAGGAGCAGAGTAGGGAAAAAAAGGCAGCTCTCCATGCGCCGACAGGCAAGAGTGAGAGCGCATAGATGGATCACCCGATATCAATAAACACTCAGTACAGAGTGAGTCATAGAAAAACGGGAGACATCCTTGAGATAAAAACAAATGGAAATGCAGGGAGAAGACCAAGAAGCTGCAGCGCAAATATTAGCTAACATAATAATAATTAACTAACATTAGCTAGCTAGATATAACGTTAACGTAAGATACGTTATACATTGTTTTTCACAGCAAGCAGCCAGATATGTCCGTCGACATAAGCGAGGAGATTGACGTTAATTATCAATGATAACTTCTGCAGTAATGTTATCTGTTGCTGTCGGACATTTATAATGATAAAATTGTGTTCGGACTAGTGGATAACTGCAGTGGATACTGTAATGTTAGTTAACGTCACCAGCTAGTCGCTAACTTTGTCTGTCTGCTGTTTGGTGCTGAGCAGGTAGTGGACAGTGGGTTTATCAGAGATTTCTTCACTGAAAACAGCTGCCTGTTGCGGCTAAAAATGACAAAAACTTTAAAGTTGTGCACCGGAAGACCAAAACAATGAGCTGATGGACAGTAAAATGCTCCATAGAGGTGAGGGGAACTGCAGAGTCAGGGAACAATTCTCTGTGGGTTTGTCACAATGATTGACCCCTTTCATGTTACAAGTAGTCATTTGATCCACTGTTAATATCAAAATATTGATTAGTGCAGCTTTAATTAAAGGTAGTAATAGCAGAATGTATAAATACTCCACCACAAGTAAAAGTCCAGCATAAAAAACTTAAAGTAAGAAGTTAGTAAGAAGGTTACAGTACAGAAGTAGAATCGGTAAAATGTACTTTCAGTATCAATAATAATTGACCAGAATGGTATCTGACAGCGGTATATTATTGTTGCATTAATGTTTCAGAGGACCGCCGTGTAAAAGAGAGACAGTAAGCCCTCATACTTAAATTGACCACTGTCTGTGTGAAAGTGACAGAATAATTTTAATATGACTATCTGTGTGATTGTGAAAGAGAGAGAAGGTCTGTGTGTGTGTGTGTGTGTGTGTGTGTCCGAGCTGTGGCAGACAGGCGCTGACAGATTGGTGACAGCCTGTCTTCCCAGTATGCACCTGGGTGCTGTCCACATTGCTGCCATATATTTCATCATAATTAAACCAGACACACACTACTGACCTTTTGGCCCCTCGTTGTGTGTGTGTGTGTGTGTGTGTGCAGACTGGCAGTGATGTATTTTGGATTAGTCCCCCTCCCGTACCTCCTCCTCTCACTTCCCTCTGTTTCTGTTCTCTTCCCCAAATCCTTGCCAGCATCCACCTCTCCTCTTAAAGCTGTGAAATGACATTGAGCTCTTGTCCTGCGGCTCTGGCACACTGTGCTCAGTCGTCTGGAACCCGAGGTTTGTCTGTTTTTTCAACTTTTCACAGCAAGGGAGACAATTTTAATCTCACGCTGCATGGGACTGAAGCTCACTGATGCATATTGGTACTTTCTCTATGCGAAGGCCCAGCAGAAATAGGCTCTGTGACTCATGTTGAGTTCAAACACAGTTTTCCAAACTGCGAATATAGGAAAGAGAATAGACTGACATTGCGACACAGGAGAGCTGTAGTAAGTCTACGGTTTTCTACCATGTGACGCCAAAATGTAGTGGAACATGTAAAATGTGAAAATGTGTGAAAACACTTTATAAAAATATTTGTTATAAACTACACAAAGTTAAAATTAGCACCTCCTTGACTAACTACAACAGAAAAATGCTACTTACATTACACCTGAATGCATCAGTAATATTTATCTAATGTATAATAATGTAACACTCAAGTGGGCCATATTTTTTCCATAACGAGTACTTGTACTTTTGATACTTTAAGTACATTTTTCTACTAATACTTTTATACTTAAGTAAAAATGTTGACAGTGAGCACTTTTGACTTAGCAGTAACTCAACACAGCAGATGCAGTCAAGCTTTAGGAGAAAGATTGATTGGCGAAAATTAACCAATTACCTTCCAACTGAAATGTTTTGTGATGGACTTGGAACTGTAGAAAGAGTGACAGGCCGATTACTATTGATAGATTGGTATCCATGGGTAAGTACTATCATACTAGATGGTATGCTCTACATAACTGAATAGTTTCCACAAATTCCTTTAGTCCCACTTGTTCAACTTTCTTATGTGGTTGCAGCATTGTTCAGCTAATTTTAAGACAATACAGATGAACCCAAGGATTGTTGATACTATTAGATTCCATCTTTTTTCTCCCTCAGAAGTGTCTCCAGCGAGACGTTTCTCCTTGTGTTGCACTAGAACAACATCAGGACCAGTGTCTAGCTTTGTGACTTTGTGTTTAAGAGACATCGAGTCAGCTTTTTTTGTTCTTTGAGTTCTGTTCACTGACTCAGCCAGTTTGTCCCCAAAACACCTCTCAACTCTAATGCCATCTGAACACTTCCCCAGAGAGCTGGATTCCTGGTTTTCATGTTATTGCAAAAACTTGTCTTCCACTGTTTCTTGCTTTCATTGAAAGTCCTTCACTTTCTTTCACTGTGATCCTTTTATCTTCAACACAGAGAGGAAGAGAGAGAGGGGTGGGGGTGGCAGATGCAGCTAAGCATTATGGGCCTTGACATGTGTGGTTGTGCTGTCCTGCGGAGATTGGATGGGCAGTCTGTCAGTGTCCTGTGTGCTTCAGATGGCCATCCTGTCAAACTGCATTACCCACGACACCACTGGTGAGAGGAGGATGATTTCACCATCGACGGTCATCTATGTCAAGATCAAACAGCAGTCATACTGTACCAACAGTTCAAAAGTCCACTAACTTATTTGTCAAATTTAAATAAAGTACTGCAATTTTACCCTAATTATAATACAAATTCTGTTGTATGTGAACCCAACTTTTGGGTATGCACATTAGAAAAGTTATTTAACAGCACCAATATAGACACTGATAGACTTTCTCTTGCTCACGGCCTAATCACACACACACACACACACACACACACACACTCGCCCTGTTTTTGCACATCCCACTCTCTTCCCTAGTTTCTCCCTAATCCCTTTTTCTCACTTTCTGTATTTCTATATTTACCTTTTTCTGCCATCTTTTTTTGCCCACCGCTCTCTCTCTGTCTCTCTCCCTGTAAGATTTCTCTGCAATCCATTTGTATTAATCTGTCACACTCTTTAATGCAGCTTTTGTTGATAATGTTGTAGGTAGCACTCTTTTCTGTTTGTTCAGCCATGTCGGTTATAGCTTTTCATGCTAACTACACAGTTCCTCTTATTCTGCCAGTCCAAACAAACTGCTGTGTGTGTCAGAGTTTGTTTCCAAGACTAACCTGCCCAACAACTAAACAGGAAATGCAATAGGCCGGACATTTTGACTTGTCACAGAAGAACAAAGGTGCAAACCAGAGCTTTAAAGATTCAGTATGACTGAATTTCATTTAGCTGCTTCAGTTTCGGGGTCCTGGTATTGTACATGCTGGCTCACTGTCACACTTGGTTTAATTTGGAGGACTTGCTGGTTCTAATCACCATACCCTCTACAACGAAACACAGAAGCATTTTCTGACATCATTTGTCTGGGCTTTCCGAAACTGTTACAAATCACTGTCGAAAAATAAATCAATTTTATGATGTTTTATGACAACCTTTGTTGTCATGGTAACAATAATAAGGTTAGGGAAGGATCATGGTCATGGTTAAAAGAAACCAACCTAAACATATGTCATTTTGGGCACGTTATTAGTAACATTTGTGGTTTTCGTAGAGACTGTCCTCCCCAAAAATATGTCCGTATAGGTCGTCTGTTCAAGCAGATTATTATGACCAAGCAGTTTTGGTGCCTAAACCCAACCAAACTGCGACTGTTTTACAACATTAAGCACGTGTTTATTATTGTTACCATGACGACGAAGGTCCAGTACGTCTATATATGTTGTTTTGGGAGTCACTGACAAACAACCTATACTGTCCTTTAGGTATGAGGACTTGTCTGTGCAGCAGCTCATTACGACCCATATTTACGTTTGTATGTATGGCGACCTCTAGTGGTGATGTGGAGGAAAAATCAAGAAGATGGGCCAGATGTCTTCAGGATCTTCACCACACGTTAAAAACTAACAGTCACTAATAAAGAAAAACACTGAGTCCAGATGAGGTCAGATGTGAGCAGAGTTTACTGTTCAAGCAAGCAGTACAGCAAACACGAGTCCTTCCATGGAACAACTGAACATGCAATGCACAAATCCTGCCTTTTATACTCTCTGGTTACCCCTCCTTCTGGGGTCTCACCACCTAAGTACCTCCTCCTAACCTTGAGCTACTGCTTCTGTCAGACACCATTGGTTTTTTCTTTTTGCCTGTTCTCCAGTGGTTGAGAAATAATGGTGTCTTTTTCCAGAAATAATGACGTCATTCTCTAGGTGCTTCATGTTCCAAGAAGTCTAATCTACCTGATTTATGGTAAATAATCGTGTCAGCTACTGGTGTGTTAATGTGTCAACTACTGGGTTTCTTCAAACAAAGACAAGGTTTTTCCTTGACCCGTAATCAATGGTGTCTGCCCATAGTGCTGAGTCTATTTTTAAAAAACATGCTGCTACAATGCCTTAAATGTACATGTTGTTATAATAATTTAGATGCTTTGAACGTTTTCCATGTCCTTTGGTGCCTTTGCTTGTCTTAGGGCACACAAGGTGCTCTTGCTGTTCTTAGAACACATAATGTAATGATTTAACCATACATCCTGCTGCTAATCGTGCTCTGATGTCCTTCATCTGTTTTGCTATACTGCTGGTGCTCATTGACCTTGTCTGAGTCATTATTATTATCATCATTTCCAGTGTTAAAATATGTCATATAATATTTATTCCCCACAGTGGCCGTAGTAATTATGATGGGCGCAAAAGCAGAAGGCCGGTGAGATAGTATAAAGAGCGACAAAGTCCACTTACAGAGGAGGTCGGGGTGGATGGATGGATGGGTCAAACAACACAGGACTTTCACCAAAAACACTACTGTTCGTGTCCCATGTGAAACCAAAAGTCAACCTTGACTTATTTTAATGTGACGTAACTTACTTATCTTAACTTAATAACATACTTATTTTAATCCAAACCATGATCTTTTCCTAAACCTAAACAAGTAGTTGTAGGTGCCTAAACCTAACCAAACTGCAACCGTTTTACAACATTAACCACGTGTTTATTATTGTTACCATGACGACGAAGGTCCGGTACACCTATATATGTCGTTTTGGGTGTCATTGACAAACAACCCATTCTGTCCTTTAGCTATAAGGACTTGTTGTTTTCCTTCTATGACAAGTTCAAATGTCTGCTGTCACAAAGGCTTTTTGTTCTAATAAACCTTAGGAACTGTATCCTGTGCACTGAAACACTACTGTGTTATCCCAATAGTGTTTGCATCCGTTTGTATCTGAAAATTAGTCCATGTGTGGGGTTCAGCCTAAAACATCCTGGTCATGATCCAGCTAAATGCAAAAAAACTGCACTTAATCACATCACATCACAAGCTCCAATGCATTTCTGTCAGGCCAGAGCTGCTGTCAGCTGGCTTCATGACTCAGGACAGCATCAGTCAAACTGTGTGGGATGTGTGTTGTGCCACCTTTGGTTCATCTATAAATTTAAACAGGAACATTGGGCGCACTTTGGTGAATATTTAAACGTAAATAGTAAGATATACAGTATAAACAGGTTTCTGGTCCATGCAAAACCAAAGTTCACAATCCACAAACCACAAATGAAAAACTTTGTTAATATGCATTCTAGCTGTCCAGTAATATATTCAACTCACTCCTAGAGATTTACTTTCTAATAAAATTCAGTCTTCCAGATGCACAGTCATTAAAGAGTGGATTGATCAGGGAGAGTTCATTATGAATCCCTTCACAACACCATTGATCTACCTGCCAAAAACAAGAAGAAGAAAACTGGGCATCATGGCTCCTGCAGCAGGTGTTTGCTGTTATAACCTGGAACTCTTGGAATCCACCCAACACTAAATATCATTCACAGGTGTTTTACTGCCCGCCTTTCGTAATCACAGCCAAATTATTATCCCTATGTTCACGAGATGAGTCAGAAATGATTTTATCTCACGTTCCTGTAACCACATACAGGACTCCGGGAGCCACTCAGATGCCAGGAGGCCTTTAACGCATTGATTCCCTCTGCGTGTTTCATGGTTGTCTCACCTGTAGGTTAAGCAGCCATGAGACTCTTTGATTGCTCACAGGTATGCATGTGAATGTGAGTGACTGACAGTGATGTATTCAGAGTGTCTCCAGGCTCCAGCAGCACTGGTTTCTCTTAATTTAAATTGATTAATAATTAATACAGTATATCATTTGATGCATTGAGTGCAATGAAGAGGAAAACTGTCCACGCATCTGTCTTTATTCATTGTCTCTACATTAATAAAGGCAGATGAATGAGGCAAACTACTAATTCTGCTTGCAAATATTGTATTTTCCCACTGTTAAAACCTTTCCCATTCTATTCCCACATTTCCATCTGGACTATTCGCCTTGGAAATATAAGGTTCCATCTGCGTTCTGAGCAATTTTGAGATATTGAGCTTCAAAGTTTTTGCATTCCCAGTAGTGATAGAGATAGAACCTTTTTGTTTTCTAAATAAAAAGTCCAAAAATGCATACAACTTAAAAAAAACATCTCACATGTTAATAGGTTGTCACAGAATAAGAATATGTGAATAACTTTTGACAAAAACGTCAGATAGAACCTTATAATTCCAAGGTGACGTATTAACACACACACACACACATACGTATAAATTAATATTGAGATAGTAGGAGTATGGAGGCTGAGTAAATGACTGTGTAATGTGAAAGGTGTCACTTATAGTGACAAACCCACACATAATCATCACCAGCTCTGCAGTTCTCCTCAGCTCTACAGAGTGTTTTTGCAGATTGTTTTGGTCTAAACAGCCTGCAACATTGTACTCACTGCAGCAAACGGTAAACAGACAGTTAGCAACTAGCTAGTGAATATAGTGGAGCATTTAGCAGCTAAAGAGCCAGATATTTCCCTAAGGAGCTTGTGGAGATCAAAAACAGAGCTAATAGGACAGTGAATATTGGACTTACATTCATCAGGTGGTAAGAGACACGACTCCAATTAATACTAATGTTGCTCTGTGTCTGCAGGATGTGTGAACAGGCAACCATTTGCTAATACATTCACTATAACTACTTTATAATATGTCAATATTGTGTGTCCACCTTGTTGCAATGCCCCCAAGTGGCTAACAAATGCAGAAATGAGAGTTATGTTTTGTTCTGGGGTTAGCTTAAAGGATAGAAATGGGTCTGGTTAAAGTTAATGTTTGACTGAACATCACTGTACTATCAAAATAAAGCAATACCATTTTCTTTCCAGGTAATGTTCCCTATTACACGAAACAGGTTACTGTTATACACTTACTGAACCTTTCCAGAGAGTATCACACAGCTTAATACATCGAAATATGACCATCAAAAAGGAAAGGTTTATAGCTTCTTCCATTGTAATGTTGGAGAAGACGACAAATGAACCTATCTCTAAAGAGCACTTGTACCTTCACAGCCTCTGGCAAAGACTCCAGTGACACAGAAGAATCAGCCTTTACTGCCATTTGTGTGAATCCTCTCTCTCTTTAATGCAGCAGGGAGGAGAGTGTTTAAGTGTGTCTCTCTGAGGAGTTTCTGGGTATTGAATGATAGGGAGCTCTGTTTTACAGCGCAGGTGTTGAGGTGTGTGGTGGATCTGGAGTTGACCATTGGCTGAGCCTCCCCTTCGCTTGGTGCTTTTGTTTACTCAACATAGTGCTAAAAGTTAAGGTCTTGACAGTGTCTCTTGCTGGAGTAAGGTGCCAAAAACACCTTCCTGTTTTGCAGTGTTACATGGCAAAGATTTTATTGTGAAATACTGCTTCTACAAGGTGCCAGGGTTGATCGCACTACATTTTTCTTTTTGTTACATTGGTATTTTTAATCTTCGAAGCTCTGATTTCATTAGGGTGCATTCCCATCAGTTTCACTTTTCCTAACTGCTTTGCAATTTTTAAACAATGTTGCATTTTTATTGCAACATAACACAATCATTGTTATGTTATTATTGTTATTGCGTTTTGGGAGTCATTGGCAAACAACCTATTCTGTCGTTTTATGGAGTCATACCTCCTGCCACTGGTAGGGGCGCTAATTAAGGAAACGCTCCTGTAGGTCGTATTAGAGGTTAGGAACAAACGACCTATGTGGTCGTGTGGGCTGGAGGACTTGTTTTAACTAATGTATGCACAGAAGACACATGTAAGTTTAATCTTAAAGGGATAGTTTGATATTGTCTGTCAGCTTGACTGCCAGACTGAGATGATGCCTCGTCGAAAAGTTGGAATATTTCAATCTAAACTAAATCAGATAATGTATTTTTAGGAATGTAATAGTCCTACTGTATGAGTGTACTGTATGTGTATATTTCTTTAACTTCTATAATGATACAAAGATATGGAAACCATATGGATATTTACAAATGTATCCCTTTTTCCAGGCACTACTTTACATTTAAAAATGGGTCTTGGTGTTAAAGTTCAACTTACAGTCTATAGTCAAAGCCTCCATTGACAAGACCTCACAGTATAGTATTACAAGTGTGTGAGCTATGCCCACGCTGGTGCATGTAGCTTGGTTAGACACAGATGCTGGGCTCTCTGTGGGAGTGCTAATTACCAAAGATATGTTCCTCTCCTTTAAGCTGAGCTGACCTTCAACACTGTTGCATTAACCACAAGGCTGGCAGAGCTCACACAAGTTCCCACACACCCGACACACACACACACACACACACACACACACACACTGCTGAGAAATACTGTTACTCTCTTTGTCGGAGGAGGTGTTTGTCCATGGCCTTTAACTCAGAAACAGCTTTAGAGAAGAAGTCCTTCCTCTCCATCAACAGCTCAGGACTGAGCACTGAAAGTGCACTGGAAAAATGGGTAAAGGCTACGCTCAAGGTGTAATGTCTAACAGTATAGCAACAACTGTGCTCACATCCTCCTTCAAGTCCAGTTCTGAACCTGATGTTCTTTAAAGCTGCACCTGCTGCCCCGTGTTCCTGCTCAACACCTGCTGCTGTAATTATTATTATTATTCGTCTTATTATATGTTTTTCAATGACAGTGTTCAGATTTTTAGATGAGTAATCCAGAACATGAAGGTGTTGAAAATAGCATGATTATATTGTTGAATTTATTAAATTAAAGCAATGGAAATATACATTATGCTTACCGTAGTCGGCATACACATAATATGACAGCCACTGGGAGTTTATCCACCCTTGTTTTTCCCCGGCCATTACTGGAGACCCGGCTTTTACTTGACTACCGGTTTTTATTTGAGGAAATACGGTATGTTTTCCGGCGGGTATGCCGCTCAACCCAAGTTGCATAGTGCAAGAACAGGCGTTTGGGGCAAAGTGGGAATGAAAGAGGCGCCATTCTCCTTCTTCCAAGTCAGTGTACCATCAAAATGATTTTGAAGCTGTTATTTTAAGGTAACATTGTTGCATAATCTTGCTTTAACTACCACTAAGAAACCAACATGTTTCATGTTTTAGCCAACACATTTCACAGGTAGTATAAATGAAGTTACAGCTGAGGGGGTGGAACCCAACCAATAATTCAATTATCCACTTTATAAACGTGTTTATAAAACACCTCAGATGGGAGCACACTGTACACAGAATACTGAAATAGGCTATTGAAATAGTATGAAACATCAAGGAAAGACTGTTCATAAAGCAGGTCATTAATCTAAGAGGCTGGCTTGAACTTTAAGAATCCACTTTGTGTGCTCAGCTCATTTATCTGAAACAGGAATACAGTGGTTAAAACAGAAAGGCAGTATCAAGATTAGGTCTACTTGTAATTGCATATTTGCAAGTGCATCTTATAACTTACATTGCCATTATAAAAGTGCAATACATAACAGACTGAACACTAGACATGTCTTCTGGTCCATATGGTTATAAAACAATTTGCCATTTGATATAAGGACCCTCTTAAAAGTACAAAATAATTAAATATGAAATGAAATTGTAGTATGACAAACTAACCCAGCCCAATATCCCAAGGAATTACATTCATATTGCACAATTCTGCACTTCACAATGTACGTCCAGTGCCAATGTAGGAAGTAGTATGCCCTTTAGGAGAAAGCTAGGGTAGTGTAGATTGACATGTAGCGCAACACATTTTAATGCAGGAAGAATGGTTCCCATCCTGTCATAGATTAACAATTAGCAATTAACATTCATCTTATTTTTTTATTTATTTTTTTATGTTTGTTTTTTACAGAACTGTGATCTTTCCACAAACTTATAGCTGGGGTAGGCAAAAACCTGTGCAACCTGTGCAAAACCTTCCGCCACTCTCTGATGCCTCGTATCACTCTGCTAAGCCCCTCCCACCAAACCCACAACTTCGACAGGCAGCAGAAGGAGTCGGTTCCCCTGCGAAAATGTATCCCTTGTAGGGCTCGCTCTCCACGGTGTGAGCCTCACTGAGACCGTGGTCCCTCCCGCTTAGCCAATACGAATGCACCGTCTCTCTGAAATAACCTGTGATTGGCTAAAGTCTACCGTACCATCTGAAGCCTGAAAACAAAGCCGGGGGGGGGGGGCATATTACAATATGCTGCATGGTTAATATGGCATTTTTGCCCAATGACGCCAAAAGAAAACTGCCTACCCAACCTTTAAAGCTGCTGTAATTGATATTTCTGTATTAACAATGGATCAAATGACTGACAGAACGAACCTACAGAGTATTATCACCCAACTCTGCAATTCCCCTCAGCTCTACGAATTGTTTTATCATCTTTCAGCTCACTGTTTTGGGTTCACGGCCCGCAACTTTAATAAACGCTCTCATCAGCATTGTTTCCAGCAAAAAAAAAGCTCTGATTAACCCACTGTACACTACCTGCCCACCACTACACAACATACAAAGTTAGCTACTAGCTGGTTAATATGGCATGAACATAAAAAAAAACAAAAAAACATCATTCTGGGTTTTAATATCAACCCTGGCACCAGACAAGAGGCGTTTAATATCGCTGGTTCAGTATGTGAACCTTGAATTGAGATTTTTCCATCAAATGAACAAAAGATGTATCAGGAAAATAATTTATACCTACCTTTTCATTTTGTTTAGAAATTCCACTTAGGTTTAATTATCTGTGATACACATATGTATGCAGTGCAAGTAAAACACTCTGTATGCATGACAGATTGATATAACTGATAGTATTTTGTGTATATTATGGTATTTTTAATGTCTGTTTACATGATGGTTTTATTAGTATGTTGTGGTGAATGTGTTATCTGTCTTGTTTGCACTAAGTTTCTAACAACTTTTGTTGTAATGGCAATAAACTTAAAGATCCCCTCTAGACATGTATTAAAACATATATACAAATAGTCTACTTGGAACAATAATGTGTGACGGATATGTTTTTTCTGCAAAAAAAGTATAATTTTCCACATTAAAAAATTGCGTTGGATTTTACAAAGCACTGAGACCTGGGAGCATATGTGCCTACTAAGTGTGTTTGACTCATGTTAGGAAAAAGAGAAATCCAAAAGAACTGACACTGGACCTCCAGATTTAATTATTTGTATTCCCACAGCCGCACATATTGCTACAACTCTGTACACTGCATTATTGTGGGCTGTATAAAGACATGCTAAAATTCTACCTCAATGTGTGCATCTCTCATTCACACAGTCGACTGTGGAGGTGAGTGGGAGTGTGGTGGAGGTTGTGTTTACTTGTTAACAAAGAGTCCTGGGGCTGAATCAGACAGTGGGGCTCCCAAAATAGACCCTACAACCCAGACTTTCTTCTTGTGCCTGTTTGTTTTTGTCTTCCCGCAGAGCCAGTGGGGAGTGTAGAAAGGTGGACTGCTGTAGTTAACACTGTAACAAGATTGAGGCCTCAGATAAGCGGGCAAAATCCCTGTGGGGAAAGTTATGGACAAACACTCACCTCTTTCTCAACCTCCCACGAGAAATTTAACCTCCAGTTGCTCCTGTGTAGCTGCTGTGTGCCCTCACCAGACGTTGGCTATGGAGTCTTAAGTGTACCATATGTATATTGAGTTTTTCAGTGTTTAATTGTGATCGATAAATACATTGATACATTTTACAAAAGCAATTATAGTATTTAAATTGATATTTTTTAAATATTTTATTCATAGAAAGACTGCTAAATTTGCCAATGAATACTACTTCCTTATGCTGTCTTTAAGTGATGGATTAAGAAATGATGACATTCAGCACTGGTCCGACTAATCAGACTCGGCCCTACAGCACTGCTTTAGCACAACAGAGTGGTGTGTGTTTCAGGACAACCACACTGACACATACATGGAAGCGGTCATTGGCTACATTGGCAAATGTATCGATGACGTAACGAGGATTTCTGTACGGACCAAATTAATCCCAAATCAGAAGCCCTGGGTTAACGGGGAAGTTCATGCCAAATTTAAAGCACAGACTGACGTCTACAACTCAGGTGATATGGAGGAGTACAGGAAATCCAGATATGCGCTGTGGAGAACTATAAGCAGTACAAAGAAACAATACAGGGACAAAGCAGAGTCCATCTATCGGGGCTCCAACACCAGAAACTTGTGGGCTGGACTAAGAACCGTTACAGATTACAAAAGCTCAAACAAAAGACCTGGCATTAAATTAATTAAATCAAAAGTAAACAGAAGAGGAGTTATACATAAAAACCTAATAAAAATGAACACAACCACTGCAATGGTACAACAAAATAGGAGAATGTGGACTCTTAAATATCGGATCTCTGTCATCTAAAACTGTACTAGTAAACGATTTCATATCCGATTTTCATGTTAGACTAGATGAATCCACTTCTCCCAGTCATATTAATACTCGCATTCCTCGAGGCACAGGCCGAGGAGCTGGAGCTGCAGCCAACTTCGGCTCAAGTCTATTAATCAGCCCTAAACCTAAACTTATAACTCATTCGAAAGCCTTGTTCTCAGTCTTTCACAACTGGTCTGTATTCTAAATTTTTATTGAATGAGTTTTTATCAGGTTTAGTTCTTAAAACAGATAAAGTAATTATTGAAGGTGATTTTAATATTCATGTGTTGAAAAGTGTGCTGCAAAGAGAACAAAGGAGCGACCGGTTTCCTTCAACCTACCACCCGAACACTGCACAACAAGGACTGCATTCAACATTGGAACCAAACATTTTCCAGCCTGGCTCAAATCCCCAACCGATGGAATCGCCCGCTAACACAGCAGCACACGAAGGATTTCCTCTCTTCACAAACTTGTAACTAACTGGGCATATACAGCTAGCATAGCAACGATACACAGCTAAGCACAGGATAGTGACTGTAATTCTACAAGTACTGGTTTGGTTTATTCACTTCAATCTCATGATGGCTTAAATTTTAAGACGTGTCAGCAGTATGGCATCCATAATTAACAGAACCAACCAGCAGGGCAACAACAGGAGCCTCGATTGGCCAGCTGTTACTTGTTGGCAGGGGCCAGGCTAATCAGATCTCCTAAACGAGTGGTGAGTGGATATAATTCCTTGCATATCACCACCTTCAACCTCAGCAGAGGTATAATCTGCCAGTAGGATATAGGTGAAAACACCTGTGTGGGCGTGCAGGGCCTATAAAAACATAATAAGGAAAACAAAAGTATTAATTGGCAAATGTAATGGTTTTTTTTATTATTATTATCATCATACAATGTTTATTTTTCAATGTATCCTTGAAATGATCATTTAATTGTGCAATTTATAACTGGCTTTTTTGTAAATGATCTTTAGGCGTTTTAACTTTAAGCAACCACAACAAGTAAAACAAGTAAATTAAAACAACCACACAAACTAGTTCTTACATAGAGATTAGTTGTTTCTAAATATTTACACCCAGACAGGTGTAACTGTTGCATAGCTAACTGACAAAACTAATGTCAGCTTGCTACCAATGTCAACTGATTTACGAATGCTAAAGTCTTTACTCGCCAAAACATTTCTTAAGTGCATCGCTAATTTGAAACACACAAACTTAGTGATGGATTTATCAGTAGCTGCTGATAAAGACAATAAAGATGCCAGCACTACAATATACTGAACTATACATTATACCTCTTGGTTGACACAAGTCTTTCAAGGGATCTCAGTCCAGGTACATCCATAGAGACCATTATGCAAAATTGTTATACCCACAACTCCTATATCATTTAAGAAGGGCTTCCAAATTTTGTAAAACATTGACAGTTTGTCTTTGATCTAGTAAATCAAAGCTTATGAAGGGATTAGTTCCATTACACATTGTAACCACTGTGAAAAGCTGGGGGGGTTATCAGAAATCCACTGCATCAAAACACACCTAACAACAAAGAATATAAAGTGGTTCTAATATATTGGGGTTTAAGATTCAGTGCAGAATGCAATCTAAGACCACAATATAATTGTCTTTTAAAATGTAGCAATTTAATAAACAATAATAATTAAACCCTGAACAGAGTCTATAATTGCCTCTGTGCCACACACAGCCAAGACCAGACCGCATGTGAGATTCACCCACATGAAAACCATCACAGTAGATGCATTTAAGCAAAGTTTACACAGGTTGATTTGAATATCTAGAGCGTTTACCCCTGTAGTTTGGTTCATTTTGGTGGATGGATTTTGTGAAAGGCATGCATAAAACACGCCAAATTTACCACCAGACAGGGCACACCAATTTATTTTTGCTATTATCCCTCTCTATTTTTGTCTTTGTCTATTTCCCTACTACTCACTCAATCGTTCTTTCACTGTTTATTTTCCTCTCTCTTTCTCTCTCTCTCTTAAACACACACACACACACACAACGTCCTTATCCCCCCACTGGCTTCATGTCTACCATGCCAACCTTTCATCTGTTTATGCAGGATAAGTACACCATAACTAATAAAAATGGAATCCGTGAAACAAACACACACACAGGCACATTTACATACATATATGTGTAGTGGAAATGCACATGATGCACAGACACACATGAACACAGTGACAGACAGACAGTCACATGCAAACACACAGTCTCTGGAGGAAATCTTCAGTGGGAGAATTTCATTTCCTTTGAGCTTTGCATCTGTTCTTAGGTAACCTATTTTTGATGGGGATTTGGTGTGTGTGTGTGTGTGTGTGTGTGTGTGTGTGTATTTGTAGAGACTCAGTAACTGTCTTACATTGAATGTTTACAATGTGAGCCAGACCTCAAAATTTACTAAAACACCAGGTTCACAAGTAGGTTACATGTAGTCTATGATGTGGGATTACAGTAATCTGATCACAGCCAGACTGAAATACTAAAACTTGGCTAGCAGCCCCTAGAGGCAGTAGCAGTAAACTAGTTAGTCCCAGTGGCTAACCATGGTGGCTATTCGCTAACGGTGGTTCTTTCGAAAATAATTCGCCTTCAGTTTACCAAATACTGCTTCATTTTTTATTTAACCAGATATTTAACCAGATTAGCATTTTCTACAATGTCCTTGCAGAGCTCTGGTACCTGTTGCGCTGTTCGCAGCTTTACTAATATCCAGACTAAGCTAAATTTGTGGCTTCAACAACAGTGTGTTGAACATGCACCTAGAACAAAAAAGGATTGTTCCTGTAACCAATGGTGCAGTTTCCATCGCCTACCTACAGAAGAGGAAAACAAAAGAATGTGGCTAAAAAACCTAAACTTGAAGATACCACCCAAATGTGCTCATTTAATTTTCTCGACAAAAAGCCAGCGGAGGAAAACCTGCATCGTACTTTGTGGTTGGGCTACGAAAGACCACCAGAGAAGTGACGTCGGGTCCTCTAAAGGATTGGCAGCAGTGCCAGGAGAACATATGATTTCAAGTGTAGGGAGGACACAGCATTGTATTATTTGTCTGGTAATGACAGCCAGTTAGTTTTACTATTTTACATACAGTTTAAAGTGTAAGGCAGTTAATGGCACAGAGTGCAGGGCAGCATTAAACAAAAAATAGTTTAAGTACAGGTATCTGTGTGTAGAAAATGTTCCCTGATGTTTAATAAAAAATCTCCCCAGATCTTTCAACAATATTCTCAGAAACCAAAGCTAAAATACATGTCATCAAAACTAAACAGTGTTAGCAGCAGGGTGGGAAATCTACCAGCCAATGTTCAAATTCAAAAGGATGTGACGGATGTTTATTTGTGCTCCTGAGTTGCCTCTCTTCAGCTCCCCTACAGCACCAACAGTGTGCAACACTAGTTAGTGTTAGCTTAGAAATGGAGTCCGCTAATGTCAACAAACGACTGGTTTAAGTACCAGATATGCTCATACTGGCAGATCTGCTGTGTGAATGCACAGGGGGGACTATGACTTAACTCAATAAATTTCATGGCAAGGTGCCCTTCAGATTTTTCTTGTGTACAGTTTTCACCTGATGGTGTTGAGAGAAATAAGGTCAGTGGGTCAGCAAACAGCTTGTGGGGATTATGAATATCCAAGCAAATTTCATGACAATTATCACACATCTTTAGTAGAGGATGGAGGCCGTGTGATATGATTGACAGCTCCAGAAAAAGTTAGTAAGTGAACCTTGAGTTGGGATCGTTTTGTCAAACTACTTTTTCCAAAATGAAGAATTACATTTCATGGTTAACTTTTAAGCCAAGATGGCCGAGAAGTCCTAATAACATAACAGATACTGAGCTTGCGTGTCCACAGATCCATCTCCATGTTAACTGAGCACACTGATGAAGACCATGTGATATGGTGAAAAGCTTTGGAAAGACTAGTTAGTGGACTTTGAGTTGTATTTTTTTGTCACAACTAGACACTATAAAGTCTAAATATAAAGACTTACTACAAAGACTTATTACAGTCATAAAAACACAAGTACGTCTAAAATAGAGTTAAAATGCATACACACAAATGTACTTTTACAAATCTTTAAATAGAGGTTCATACTAATTCTAGTTAATGTAAAAAATAGTGCTTTTCCTACTATTTAAATCAAAGTTGTCAGTTGGAATAGTTTCTTTAATTACACATTCTGAAACACACACACAAACTGGATGCCATAGTGAATTACCATGAGTGGATTTATTATTAGTGCCAGGATTTATTAGCTACATTCTGTCTGTGATGTCCGTATTGTGTGCTGCTGTTGATTTATCACATTCAGGAGGTCATTTTCTGCACAGTAACGACTGTGAACAGAACCGTACTGCAATATCACTTTATAAAGTGGTTGGCTTGGTTTCAGTGAAGACAATGACACTCACTGTTTACTGAGCGTATTTGTGTATCTCTAGACTGATATGTACAGTACAAACGTGTACATCTCCAGGCACACTGGTGTACATGCTACAGTGTCGGGCGGGCTAAGTGTGAAGTGAAGTACCGCCTCTGGGAAGACTAAAATAACAAGAAGATTCAGGCTTGTACTGTCTGCACACAAACACACACACACACACACACACACACACACACACACACACACACATACAGAAATAGCTGCGTGACAACAAAGCCTGGACAACTCTAAGAGAAGAAACTGCTTACACCACATAGTGTTATTCCCCCAATGTTTGTGTTACAGAGATACAGGGGTGGGAATGAGAAAGAAGTGTCAGTATCAAAATTGAGTGTTTCACTACCTCAGTTTGGTAGCTATAGATGCGTGCATGCACACACACACACACACACACACACTTCATTAATCTTCTCTTGAATGCGTTGTGCTGAACATTTTATTTGCTTTATTCTCAGATGTGAGGATTTGCTTCTTTTATCAGTTTTGTATCATTGCAAGTTCAATATGTTTAGGTTTTTGACTGTTGGTCATACAAAACAGGCAATTTGAAGAAGTCACCGTTGGCTCTTGAGAACTTGAGATAGCAATTTTTCACTATTTTTTGACATTTTGAATGAATGTTTTGAATGAATAATAACTAACAAATTAGTTGCTGTCCTACACAAGCCCCCATTAAAGGTGGTTCAAGTGTGATATACTGTAAATCAAGAATCGTGCCATTAGGGATACATTAACATATCAGTCAAGTATTGTTCAGGAACTACTTTTCGTTTCGTAGCATCTAGCCTTTGTTATCCCTGCCACCATAATTTAAAGCTGACAGAAATCAATGTATTCTGTCACAGGAAACAGGTGGATGTTAGAGTGGTGGTGATGAGCTGAAAGATGCATGAACAGCAGCAGCACAGAATGAGCAAATGAGTTAGACAGCTTAAATGGGCCACCCAAATTGTGATGGCAGTGTGCAAGCTCAGCTGACACATGAAATGACTCAGAGCACAGCATCCCCTTCAGTTCTCTACCTCAACTAACTTCATAATTTTATCGTAGCATCCTGGGTGAAGGAAACCAGACTAAATGCTACGGACGGGTGACAAAAGAAAACAGCTGAATTCATGAGTGGAGAAACATAACAAATGCAGATGCTTGCTCATCAAAACATTCCATATTGCCAACAGTGGTCCAGTGCCACAGGGTATCTTTAAATGGATAAGCCTTTAAAGCAACAATAACCGCCCAACCATACCCGGTATGGTTCTAGCAACCGAGCAACCCTACCCACAATATGGCAGTGCTATATTTATCAAGGCAGCTGGATGGATACTAACCAGCTCAGTCTCATCCATAACCCTAAACTTCTTCCTTTGTTCAGTTGTGCTTGATGGAAACACAGGTTTAAATCAGATCAAGCTACCTTCATGTACAACGTTGCAGGTCTGTGTCAGAACATCATGTTGGACCCAATTCCAAGAAGCCAGCATCGTCCAATTGCCATCCAAGTCAACGTAGCTGTAAAACCAACTACTGTGTCCTTCCGAAGGTGCTATAATTACAGGAAAGCCAACTGGAAAAGGTTTGCTGATCAAGTAAACCAGAGCATTAGCTGCATACCACTATGATCTCTTCACCGGACTTCTAAAGAAGACTGCATGAAGACACATCCCGCGGGGATGTCGAGTGGAGTACATACCAGGACTATCCAAGGAAACAAAAGAGCTCTACGAAGAATACATCACAATGTTTAAAGTAGACCCTTTCTCCAATAAAACAACTGAAACAGGAAAAAGGGTCTCTGAGGGCATCGTGCAAAAATGACGTAAGACATGGAGCACACTGATCGGCAGCAAGAAAGCCTGGTCAACCATCCAAAAGCTTCGAGGGGACCCAACGGCTTCTCCCCAGCACCCAAAAGTCACTGCAGACCAGGTTGCACACCAGATGCTTATGAACAGTAAAATTGGGACGATGCTGAAGAAGAACAAACAAGATTGCAAACAGTACAATCAAGACCCTGGATTCACAAAACCTCTCACAATAGATGAGCTGGAAGTCGGCATCTCCTCACTAAAATGAGGAAAGGCAATTAGACTTGATAAAATTGCAACTGCGCAGTTGAGACACCTCAGGCCAGGATACAGAAAAGGCCTTTGACAGGGTGGAATGGAGGTAACTCTTTGAGGCTATGGAGAGATTTGACCTCAGTGAGGATTTCATTTCATGGGTTAACCTATTGTTTTCTGCCCCAGTAGCATCAGTGCAAACAAACAACATTTGTTCTTTTTTATTTTGTCCCGTTTTCCACATTGGGGACAATTAGTTAAGTTGTCTGTCTCTCCACAATATTCAACATTTGGGAGCCTCCATCATACTGTTGAAAATAACAACAACTGACTAACAACAGCACTGCCTTTTCATCCTCATGTCTCGTAATTTCTCTAACCTCAAACATGTCTCTCCCTCTCATTTTTTCCTCCCCTCCCCCTCCTTTCAATTTCTCCTCCTCCGCCATCCTATCCAGCCACCCCGCTCTCATCCTCTCTCTTTCTTTCCCATCCCCATCTCATCTCCTCTTATTTTCTCTGTCATTTAATAGGAAGCCAGTAACAATGGCTCCTTGGAGAGAATTGCAGATCAATTTCCCTGCCCCTGTGGTATTGAATGGTGTCTTTGTGCTGGGGTAATGCATTACAGTCAGCGACCTCTCTTCTGCCGCCCGACCCCACACTTTACTGGAAACTATCATGTTGCTCAGCTCTCTCCAATCTTTCACTTCCTCCTCCATTCTCTGACACTACTGACACGTTCAATTAAACAAGGCATTGTTGCTTTGGTGGAATCACTTGTTAATAATGAGATAGTTTCTTGAGCTCTAAGGGGGTGAGATATCTCAAGAGCCCTATTAATAACCTGGATGGGCAACGAGAATGAGTAATGCTTGGTCCTTCCTCAACAGTAGCAGAGACTCGTAACCTGCAGGTAAGCTGCTCAGTAGCCAGTAGCATAAGGTTGAGGTTGATCATGTCAGCTCCCTGTTGTGTATAAAATGTATTATAGTGTTATAGAGCAGTGGTGAAAATGTTTAACATTTCTGATAAATGACTGCAATAAAAGTGAGCCCTGGAATGTGCTGGGCAAAACACAGCAATTAAAGAGAAAAAAAGAGGCATAGACTATGTGCAAGATTTTATGGTAAAGTTAAGGAAACATAATCTTGTTTTGCTTAACAGTCTGACATTTGGGGAAATATGCTCACTGCTTTATTGTCTTACAGTATGATTAAAAGATTTGTATCAATTTCATCTCTCTTCCCCCAATACAGAGAATGGTGCGGGGCATGTACTGTATATAAAGATGGACGACATGACAGCACTCCAAAAGTGAAGCCAAAACATCTCGATCGCCCCCTGGTGGCTGGCTGCAGTATAGGTCATAAACCCCGCCACCTCCATGTTAGCAGATGGGACATGGGCCAAACTGAAAAATCAAAGTACACGTCAAATACATTTTTCCCAAAAATGGTTTCTGTCATTTTAGGTAGTTCTTGTTACGCTGATGTGCGTATTCAAGTGCTAATGTTTTCTGATAAGTTTGGTTTTAATGATACCATTTTCTTCACATACTCCCACTTGGCTGCAGGCTTCAAAGTTTCTTCAGTTTTACTAAGTTTTGTTGTGTTAGAACACAGATGTTGAACAGTCTTCTTTCAGAAAGTTCTTGATTCCAAAGTTGGCTGGATGAGGCAGAGGGCCTTCAGCACGTTCTGTGAGGCTTGGATGCAGCTGAGGGGCAATCTTCTGGGCCCGCTCTGTATAGGCAAATGGTCAGGCCCAAAGGGCAGAGCCAAGCGCAGGTCTCCGGACAGGCCAGCGGCCCGCTTGTCCGAGAGGAGGCATAAACGAAGAGCAGACGAGAGTCTAAGATAAGAGTCGTATAGAGGAGCAAGATTTCATAGGTAGGCTATAGCAAATAGGGCTATGGCTATGATGTTTTGGGAAAGTTCATCCTTGAGTCTCAACAGAGACTTGTTTCATGGCAGAGACCATGGCTGTGCCACACTCCAGTGAAGGTAAATTCTTTTCTCAATGAAAGATGTAAAATTATTCATCATCAGGCTCCTTATCACGCTACAGCTAGCTGCAAGAGATGTAGAGGAGACTAGAAAAATAGCCAATCTAACAATCCACGTTGAAAGGGTCATTGGAAATGTTTGTCAGAAGTATAAAATCTTAACAGGAACCATACCCATCAACATGATACTTCCATATGAAGGGGAGGAAGCCACTTTTTTGGACAAGACTGTCACTGTCTGTTGTACGTGGACAAACCAATGGCTGTGTTCACTTTGTCATAAAAGAGAGGTTGAGACAGAATATCACTTCTTATTACACTGTGAGAAATATAAGGATCTGAGAGAGGTTTGCTTTGAGAAAATAAATAATATGTATCCAGAGTTTATCCATCTCCCTGATCTTTAAAAACTGCCCTACCTATGTGGGGAGAAAAGTCAGTGTGCAGTATTAGCTGCAAAATATGTTGACTGTTGCCATAGGCTAAGGGAAACAAGCTCTGTATTGAAGGTTTGAGAGATTATAAGGTATATAAGGATTACAGCTACCCATGTTTTTGTTTGTTTGTTTGTTTATTTGTTTTTATTATTATTTATGTATTATATTGTATTTCTGTAGTGCTTTGGCAATATAGATTCCTGATCTGTAATGCCAATAAAGCTTCTTTGAACTGAATTATCTTGCTTGCCGCTTTTCCTTGTTATCCATTTTAGAACTGCATTTGATCCAGTTTTGCATGTGTTGTTCTTGACTGTTTCTTTGTCATCAACACTTTGATAGCCAAATGAAGTTTGGGAACCAAATGTCGTGCACACAGGGTAATATTTAATGGTAGTGGTGTAAGTCAGATGTTACTACTTACAATAGTGCAAACTGTGTGCAAATTAGTGCTTTGTGTGGTTCAAGACATTGATATGACAATAGTCAAGAACTTCATTAGTGGAATTGTAAAACCACTAACTTGTCCTTTCATACAGGTACATTTCCAAGTAAAATGAAAACTGGTAAAGTTATCCCATTATATAAAGCTGTACTTTCCCAGTTCTCTAAGGTGTTGGAAAAACTCTCCATTGAAAGGTTAGACAATTTCATTAAGAAGCATTAATTGTTGACTGACAGTAAGGATTTAGAACAAACAGATCACTACTATGGCACTAATTGAGTTAATAGAGGAAATAACTAATTGTATCTGACAAAAAGACGTATGCAGTGGGAATATTTATAGATCTAAAAAAAAAAAGCATTTGATACCTTCATGATCATTATATATCATATATATATATATATATCAATCAAATGGAAAGGAGGGGTTGTGCTGAATTGGTTGAAAAAGCTTTGTAGGAAACAGACAACAATTTGTAAAGATAGGTGAGTATGAATCAATATGTATGAATATTACTTGTGGAGTCCCACAGGGGTCAGTATTAGGCCCGAAATTGTTTATTTTGTACATAAATGACATATATAGGATTGCAAAGATACTGAAATTAGAGAACATGTAGTGCTCATTTCAGATGGGGAGCTGCGAAAAGCACAGTTAACTGTTAACAAGCATACCAATAAGTGAATAATAATGTTTTTTAACCTTAATAAAGCAACAAAAAAGCTTAGTAAATGTTTAACAATGACAGAATAGGTAAGTTAGTAAGACTCAATAAATGAGTTTGTAATGCTATTATTAACAGTTATAAGAAACTCAAGGCTTTTATTAACGTTCTTAAGCATCTATAAATTAAGTTTCTTATAAGTGCTTATAAATGTCTTGTAATCTAACAATAAACATGTTTATGATGCTATTATTAACACTTAGTCCTATTAACACAATGTTAATAAGCATCTTATAAAAACTTATAAGGGCCTTATTACTTATATAAAGCATTACCCACATATTGGATCATAAAGCGTTATACACTCTATTGTTCACTATTACCGCATCCAAATTACTGTGTAGAGGTGTGGGGTAACACGTACAAAAGCACCATACACTCATTATGCATACTACTAAAAAGAGCCATGAGGATAGTAAACAATGTAGGATTTGTGAACACACTAACATGCTGTTTTTAAAACACAGGCTTTGAAGTTCATGGATCTGGTAGAATTTAAGGCAGCAACAAATAATGTACAAAGCAAGAAATAATTTACTTCCTGGCAACATACAAAAAAAATCTTCTCAGACAGAGAGCGGGGTTATGACTTAAAAGGAAAATTTAATTAAAAAAAAAACCTCATTATGCTCATATCACTATGTGTTCCAGACTCAGGTGGGACCCAAATGCAGTGGAGTTTGGTAAGGAAAGAGTTTTATTAATAGTGGTGGATCTGGGTGAGAGGCCGATGGCAGGGAATGGGGATCCGGGGGCAGCAGGAGTTGGTGGTGATGGAGGAGCTGGTGTGAGCGGAGGGAACGAGGGGAAGCATGGCTGGCAGGCAGACAGGTGGTAAGCGGGAGACAGGCAGGCAAGGTGAAGATCCTGGGAGACAGGAGAAACAGGTTAGTACACGAGGAACACAAAGATACAGAATTTACTTAGTGAGAAAACTAAGTTAGCCGTAGTGTGTAGCTACCACTGGGCTTGAAACAACAATCTGGTGAAGAATGGTTGAGGAGCCAGGGTAGATATACTGCAGGTAGATGAACTGATGAGAGGCAGGTGAGTAGAGGTGATGTGCCGATTGGAGACAGGTGTGTAGGGGGAGCAGAGCCGGGAGCCAGGAGAGCGAGGAAGATAGACCACGCCAACACACACAAACAAGGAGAGCACTGGGAACACCGAGAAGGGGAAAACACAAGGAAACACTGGAGACTGAGCTGGGGCTACGGCCACAGCCATAACAGTATGAAGAGTATGTGTATTTCAATTTGTGGGGTGAACTTGTGGAATGGTGTAGATGGAGAACTCAAGCAAAGTACAAAAGCATAAATTAAAAAAAAATGTTGCTGAGAGGTACAGGGATGAGGAAGGGCCCTTGTTCTCTCTGGACTGTGACGCTCATTGTTGATGATGTTGTTGGGCACCTGCACGATGATTATGTTTGTATAAGTAGGATAAACATTAAGGTAGTTATTTAAATTATATTTGATTAACACTAAGGTAAATTGCTTTGTTTTCTTACTTATTATATGTTACATGTTCAAAATAAAATGTATTAAAATCAACTCAATCTGTCCTCAGGTCATCCACACCGTCAAAATACAACTTCAGCAATGGTACTGAGTGTTCACCACAGCATAACGAATAGGTGATGTCTGGAAAGACAGAATAAAATCAGTATGATGCCACTGACATAGTTTGAAACACAAGCACAATAGTCATTAGTACCTGCTTTCCTTTCATTTCTGAAATTAGAAAGCAACATATTGTAGCCTTGTTTCAGTGCACACAGAAGTTAGTCCTTCTGGGAGGGAAGATCATCCAACTCCCTATATCTCTTCATCTTTCAGCTGACAAGAAACATACACATAATAATGCTCAGTCACATAAAAACACACATAAATACAAGCATGCAAATAAACGCAGTCTCAGTTATTACATCGTCACCTGGCAGACTGTTGATGACTCACTGTCAGCGTCTGTCAGCTGCACACACAAAGAAACACACAGAGAAAATCATGAATTAAAGGGTGTTTCCTGACAAATGGTGAGAATGACTTTGCTCCCACCCTGCTCACAACATCTGCTGCTGACAGGGGAGCATCTCTGTGGAGTGTGTGAGCTGCAATAAATCTATGATCATCTTGATGTGGATTTGCTGGTGGCAATACGGGGCATTTGGGATACACACTAATTATCTGACTAGTGGAAAAATAACGTCAGTAGGTTTACAAATATTATTCTAAAGGCTGTGTGTGCATATATGTAGGTGCATGTGGAATATATGTTTTAAGGAACAGTATTTTTAATGCTTAGTACTTGTATTTAGTATTTTAGTATTATTTATGATTATTTGTGGTTGTCAGTCAGATGATGATCTCAGATCAAATCTATCTCCTTAATAAATTAATACATACAAATAATGTATTGAAAAACTAATTGTTCACTGGTTATGTTGATTAGAAAGGTACATTGCGTAGTGAATGTAATAGTAACATTTTAAATGCTTGGGAAATGTTAGCGTAAATTAAAAGCACCAATGAAAAGCACCACTAGATCACAGACGATAAATAGCAGGTTTACATTAGCAGAGTATTTTAATGCCCTTAAATGGGGATATGTTATTGGTCACATTTGCTGTTAATTCCATGCAAACAGAGTGTGCACTGAGAGAGAGAGAGAGAGAGAGAGAGAGAGAGAGAGAGAGAGAGAGAGATTAAAATAACACATCTTGTTTCCTGGATCTTTGTTATGGTTTCAGCTCCTCTGGGTTCTCTGTTATATTCTCGACCTTCCCTCCGGGATCTGGGACTGTGTTTGTGCGTGCGTGTGTTTGTGTTTGCATGTGTGTGTGTGTGTGTGTCCATGCACCTAATATCTGATTACATATTCAAAGTTCATGCCATTTTATCCAAAAGGCAAGTAATCAGAGACAACAGAGATGTAAGCCACAAATTGTACAGTAATATAAAAAGGACAGTGTCTGCTTTTGCTTTTGATCATCACGTCATAATGTATTGTCAACAACTCTTGTGTGATGCTAGCAACACAGACTCTGTTTTTGGCTACTGACCGGTACAGGTAACCCAACCATAAAGAAATCTGTCAGCAGGCCTTGTTTGGTGTAGACATACTTTCCTAACCTAGGGGGTCGAGACCCCGCGTGGGGCAGGATATGCAAATGGCATAGCAAGAAAGTTACTAAAAACTAAAATTTCTGAATATGTGAATATATTTGTTTCTTTTAAAGATTACTTTCTAGCCATTTTTTCTTAATTATATAGGTCACAGTAGAGATGCAGACAGGAAATGGTGAGGGAGGGAAAGAGGGATATTATATGCAACAAATGCCCATTGATGCAACCTGGCATTTGGCACAGTTAAGAAGCAAGCCTCCCTTTGATGCATGGGAAGCTAGCAAGTTATCAAACTCTGCACTCAGCTGACACGCTGGAAAACATACATGTTGAATGTGTAGGTTCACTGGCCAGGTGTGTGGGGGGAGCGGTCGCACCCCACCACAGTCTACTCTAAACCTGAAAAAGTCAACATGCTTGTTTTCTTGGCAAAGCTTAAGCTAAACAGCCTAGGCTACATATTACTTTGAGGTGAAGCTTTGCAATATAGCATTATGAAAGTCTTTAGTCTTTTGCTGACCAAATTTGAGGTGGATCCTGTGCTAGGAGGAGTTGGTAAAAGTAGGGCGCCTGTAAATTGAAAAAAAATGCACTAAAATTGCACACTAAATTCCAAATGGGTTTGCAGCATGGCACCAAGAGGCTTTTTTGTAAGTCTGGACATGTTACATGTGCCTACCAAATATTAAACATCTACATGATATGTGCCACGAGGGCGCTATCGAGCCATATTGTCACACCCAAGCCCAAGACCCATATCAGATCAAAACTTTAACCACTTCTGATGTGTGTTTAATGAGTTTTAGAGCGTCCCTAGCCCCCCATAAAGGGCTTCCTGTTTCATGGTGAAACGTGCAATTTGTCCACCTTCCATGGAATTTAGCATCACACGTCTTAAGGTTAAGTGAATCTGTTTGAAAAGTTCCATACATGTAAATTGTCTAAAATGGCGTGTTGTCTCATGACCTATGACATCATTGTTTGAGATATTAAGTATTCCTTCGCAATTTAGCATCACATTAGTCTGAGGGTTATACCAACCAAATATGAAATTAATCTGATAAACCCTGCATTTGGGGGCACTATGGAGCCCCCTGGCCAGGCCTCAGCCCAATTATTGCAGAACTTTCGCAGATTTTCTCCAGTTCTGACATGTGTGCCAATTTCCATGGGTTTTTGAGCATTCCAAGCCCTTCAGAAATGCATTACAAAAGTAGGAAAATAATAATCTCTACAAAACACTTTCAGTGCCAGGGACCGTTGGCCCTGCAATGAGTCCTGCAATGTAATCCAAACAACCGTGTGAATTGGTAGTTATTGTACTGAAGTTCACACACTGCTGCCAAGGATTGTTTACATGTTTTTTAAAAAGCACATTATAATGGATGAAGTAAGAGGTTTTGAGCTGGATAAATAACAGAAGGAAAGGTTAGTGTTCCAATAACTCCACATGACACCCATTTAACTGTTGTCACATCACGTCCACTGGGATTATGAAGTCTGTGTGCGTGTGTGTGTACACTTGTGTGTTTGTGTGAGAGTGTACGTGTGTGTTCTCAGCAGGATCTCCATTTTGCTCCCAGTGTGTATCTCCGGTGTTGGAGGAAGACCTTTAGATTAGCTTTAAACCAGATCCACATGGTTCCAGCGTGTAAATATTAACAACATCAGTACGGCTTTCTCTCTCTCTCTCTCTCTCTCTCACACACACACACACACACACACACACACACACACACACACACACACACACAGTTTTCACCACAGCTGTTATGGTAGTTAAGTTCAAATCATTATTACAGACAACTGACTTAAAGCAGGTAATTAGAATAGTTTTTGATTAATAAAACACTTATATATCTTTTAAACCATGACCAGTGAGAATTCTCAATTCTGATTGTCTGGCAGGTGTACGTTAACTTTTAGTAACCAGACAATATAACCAGACACCTATGATGCAGGTATTTGTTTGCAGTTCAGTTCAATTCAGTTTTATTTATATAGTGCCAAATCATAAAGTTATCTAAGGGCACTTTTTCATATAGAGTAGGTCTAGACTGTACTCTTTATATTTACAGAGACCCAACAGTTCCCACCATGAGCAGCACTAGGTGACAAAACTCCCTTTTAACAGGTAGAAATCTCAAGCAGAACCAGAACCAGGCTCTGGGTGGGCAGTCATCTGCCTTGACCGGTTGGGTTGAGTTCTGAGTTCTGAATTAATGTGCCAGTATCAAACTGTAGTCATACACAGCAACAATTAGGCTAACAAGCTTGAAGCTAGGGTTATATGTGTAACCAATAAGTACAATTAATTTAAAGAGGGGAAAAAAATGAGGGTAGGGGTTGACAGAAAAGGTTTAATTCCAGGCACTGGGCTAGTAAATTATGAAAATACACCAAAGTATATTGACACACTTGCCTTTCTCAGGGTGTCTTGTGTCTTGTCTGTGTAGTACTAGGCCCATATTTATTACAGTAAAGGCTTTTTATTTTTAAGCTTCCACTTGAGTACCTGGAAGTGGATTTCTTGACACACTACTCCCGAAAGGCATATTTTTTCCTCTTTAAATTAATGAATCTGGATGTCAAAAAAAGCAAAATATTCCAAAAAAGTTTTTATGCTTGGCTTGACAATGTGTCACAGAGGTAGTCCATGAGTTGAGAGTTATCAGTGAAGGACAGTAGTGGGGGGGGGGATCAGTAGCAGTGCACTCTTCAGTAAATCCATTCTGCACTGAACCGTCTTACACCTTCAGCTCAGCTGCTGTGCCATCACTATGCACCATCTGCTGCATTTTAAATGATGCTCTCAAGGCTTTTTGTGTCTGCTGTGTTCTTGTTTAGAGAGTCCGTGTGTCACACGGCCTTGAGCTAAATATGATAAGGCCACAGAAGAGGCCTGTGAATATCTCAGCAGTGTTATCAGAACACAGGGAGCGGTGGCTGCTCCAGAAGCTAATCATAGCTGCTCGGATAATAAATTCAAATCAAGGGTGATAGCAAGATTAGCAGCAGGTTATATTTTAGTGTGCGTGCTCTGGATTTTTGTTGTAAATTTGTTCCTACAGGGATTGTGTGTGTGTGTGTGTCTGTGTGGTTATGTGTGCAGTTTAGCCCTCAGAAAGGTCACATGTCTTGTGTCCTGCTGTCCTGTTCTACCACTGCAGCAGCCCCTTCATCTTTCATTCAATTTGTTTTTTGGTCAGTTCTTGAAGCTCAGTTGAGTTATCAAATTGTGACTGTAATGCCCAAAAAGACAGAGGCATATTTGCTGTTACAAGCTTTTGATTTTACTTTAAAACTATCATCAGGAGTACCAGGACTACTAGCTGATTGCTCAGCTGCATCAATTAGCCTGAGGATGTCACAGGCCTAAATTGTTATAAAATAGAACATTAATACAGATCATCCAGTGCTCTCGACATCAGGTAAACTCCTTCAGTTCCTTCAAAGCTTTAAGAAAATATCTGCTGATGGGAAATGCTTCTTTTAGAAACATGATGTCCCAGTATTTGCTTTGATCATTTATTTTGATGTTTTTGTATATTGGCCATAAATGATTATATTTTACTTGGCTGGACAAATAGCAAACAAAAACTCCAATAAAACCGTGTTCTGGAAAAAGATGTGGCTTTACTGATGGCCGTTTCTGTAAAATGAAACAAAAATAAATGAAATAAAAATGACAATGTAAATAGTACCATGTGCGAAACGCTCATTAACTTAATGTTATGAACATGAAATAAACTACCTCTTAAATTCCCATGAATTTGAACCCTTTCTCTTCACAGGTAACATGGCAGGTAAGTATTTTAATCTAGCATAAATATCCAGCATGCTAAGTAACACAGGTAAATATTAGCATATGAATTGTACAGTTATTCGCTTAGCATAGACCTCCATAGGAATACCCCTTTCAGTTTGCTAGTAAGCTGAAAAGTGAAGCAAATGACTAGAATGTGTTACCTACATTCATCTAACAGCTAAAATAACATTTTCCTTCCACAGAACAATTCTCTCATCTTTACTTAGGGACATATCTACTCCAAGGCTTAAACGAAAGGAGAGAACTGTTTAGCATGCTCACTGTAGGTTGCTCTTTGTTCAGCTGAAAACAAAATAGAGGACAGGAAATGAAACTTAAGAAAAATAAGCACAACCTAAAATGTCCACTAGGGACCATTAATGCAAACTAAACAGGGATCAGTACAACAACTTTCAATGGATTCTTCTTATTTTTGACAGAGATCTGTTAAGGTTTTCTTCCCCAGTTTTTCAAGTAAATGTTAGATAAATCCATATTTTACATAAATCTGCTTGGTTGTTACTGGAAGGTTTTTCTGAATACAGTTCTATCATGATCTTTTCTATTGTATTTTTTGAGACATTACCATGACATTATGTTTTTAATGAGGAAACATGCTTGATTAAAATGATAAGAACTACAATCTACAGTCTACAATCCATTTATCAATATGTAATTGGGATGCCTACACTGTAGGTTAGCTAGCACTCTCTCTTTCCATATAGAGTGCTGCAGGAATGTGTCCTACAACCCAGAAATGAGTTAGCATTTTTGCACTTCTGGTTCCCTCGTCTCAAAGTCATTGGGGTTTCTTGAATGGGTTTTGGTTAGATTCCTGAAATAAGGTCTGTGGTTAACACAAGCTTAAGAGATTTTCATGTTTTGTTCTGCAACATAAAATACGTCAGTAAATACCCCACTCGTGAATTTTGAAGCTTCATCATGAACTGTTGTTTGTCACAGAGCTTATTTTCTGCAATAATCCAAAATCCAATGGAAATATCCCATTGGCTTTTTGTCAAGGGAACCAGGGCGATGCTAACTTCCAGGTTGGCCTACAAAAATACATCATCCCTGCAGCACTCTATGGGTGTATGGGGTGTAGACTGCAATATTGACTCACTGTTTTTTCCCACTCTACACTAATCTACAGGGCCACAAAAAAAAAAAAAAACCCTCCAAAAACAATTCAGCCTCTAAATCCTGCCGACAACACCAATTAAACTGTGTAAGGGGCTGCTATAATTGTTAATTCCCAATGTGGTTCACCACAGACACAGGTACGTGTCCTGAATAAACAGGACAGGAGGCCTATGGTTCAAAAGAGCAGGCAAGAGGGAGTCTCTAAATATATATGGAGCCTAACTCTAACCTAACTCCAATGCTACAGCTTAAGGATGGCACAATGCCCACCAACAATATTGCAACATGCCCAATTTAAATAAAGAAAAAAAAAGAAAAGAAAGAAAAACAAATTCAACACAAAAGGCCCGTTACTCTAACCATACCCTCAAAATGGGAAATAAACAGTGAGTCAATATTGCACTTGAAGACAATCCTTTAACTCATTTAGATTACACCCAGACCAGCGGCATGCTTAATGTCGTGGCGACCAATAAAACATAATCCCCACTCAAAGTTTGCGCCGTGCGTCTACAAGCAGATGACTGGAGGCGTAATTACAGCGTGCCTGCCTGTACGGCGACCAATCATCCCTCAACTGCTGTATTTTAGGCCCGCAAACAAATGCTTGGGGTCCACTTGCACTGAGTCTACACCCCACTGCACTTCCTTGTTCTGTGGACTGATAGTAGAGAGAGAGAGAGAGAGAGAGAGTGCTAGCTACCCTATAGTGTCCCTATATAATTTTCCCTCATGTCCCAGGGGCCTAAAGGCATCCCGATTACAAATACATCAATACATATTGATGGGTGTATATGTATGTATATGTGTATGTATATATATCCCTGTAAACACAGCAATAAACCTTGTTTCTGTGTCCTGCGTTTGGGTCCACCTTGTTGATCGTGCAACAATCCCTGCATGTGTGAAGGTGTGCGTCTGTGTGTGTTTGAGAGGGAGAAGATGTATAGAAGATTAGTTAATGGCACGATAATGTAATTAAATGTCCATGCAGAATGTTTTTGATAAAATCCCCTCCTGTATCATCCCTTCAGACACTGAAATATTTTACCGTCTTTCTCAAACCATCATATCTTAAAATACATTTTCCTCCTCTGTTTATGCACATTTTAAAGATGAATGTGTTTTGTTTGCATTTGGATTAAGGATTAAGCCTTTTATTAGTGTGAGGCACTAACCCAGGGAAAAATCCTTTTAATATATATAAAAAAAAAATCAATTACCATAAAACCCTCAGCTGAAAGTTAAACCACTCCAATTACCTCCTGGTAGAAATGGGAGAACGTTAATGCATTTAGCGCACATCAAAGGCATTTTTCTCTTCTTCCCTCCTGAATCTCTTCCTCTATTCAATGATTTGGTGCCTTACTTTGGAGCCCACTCTTTATTCTACATCTCAGGCATTCATTTCACCTCTATCCTCCACAGCTTCTCCAAAAACAGAGATTAATGGAGGCTTGATCATGTCGTACATTGATTTAATGATCTCGCTGTTAATAGCAGGAGCTGCTTTTATAATCAGCAGGAATCCTACAGTTGCTGCCTCAAATTAGTCCATAAAGAGAGACATCACATTTCTAACAAGGCTACATTCAGACTGCAGGCAAAAGTGGCCCAAATCCATACAGTGTGAATAGCAAAAATCACATGGAATCTGATCTGTTCAATTCTGACTTGGGCCACTTTCATATGTGGTCCAAAATCAGATAGAGGTCTGATTTTTTTTTGCAATGCGACCTCAGTCTGAACAGTCATATCGGAATTCATCTTTTTCTTCTGGATGCAGTCTGACGAGGTTTCTGATATGAGTATATATGGTGACTTATATGTACATCACATCTATAAGCATATATGTGCGAGACATACATAAACATATACACTATATATGTAGTTTACATATTTTGTCATATATCAGCTTTATGTATGGGATTGTTCTCTGTGGATAAATATATCATATACCTGATCAAACTGGATCCAGAAGACGTTAAAACTTGTTATGCAGGAACAGACAAGTCGGACTCAAGTCCAAATCTAAAATGTTAAAGTTAGCTCTGGGTTTTCCTTGTCATTTCAACAGTCAGATACAGCAATCTCCGACTTGTTAAAAACACAGAAATCCAGTGAGGGTTAAAGGGAAACCATGACCGAAAACTGCAGCATTTGTAGAATACAATGTATATTTCAAGAGTAAAAACTTAGTTGATCTCAACAAAGAGATTATAGTGCTGAAATGGTGAGCACTTGAGACACAAACAGGTACAAAAACACATTCATTCATTCTCTTGAGGAGAGGAAACATGGTCATCCTGGTGGCTGAGTTGGACAGGAAACATATGATGCAATACTGCCGTCTGTCCCAGGATCCATCCATCTCTCCCCCATTCCTTATGCTTCTCTGCACTGTGACACACAAAATAAGTAAGACGAAAGATGCTATTTTTGCATATTTTTATCAAGAGGATTGAAGTGTGTGTGTCCCTCTGTCTCCAGCCGATGACTCATGGCTCTAATAGCAGACTATGAGGCAGTGAGGCAGCAGAAATACAAAAAACCTTCACAAACAAGGACATCCTTCAACTACACTTTGTACATGTTCCTATTACACTTGTAGTTTTTTTAAATTTAGTTTCAATTTTTAAAAGCCTAGACAGACATCTGTCAGCTCTATAAACATCTCTTTTTGAATGACATTTCAGCTAAATAGGATCAAATTAACAACATGAGCCTAGGCTGAGATCAGCTAAGCAGTTTGAAAGAATGCGGAATTCAATTATAATGTGTGAGTATGATTAACTACCTGTTCACACCAGCATTTAAAATGGCAACATTGCACAAGCTTGCTAACTGACAGTTAGCTAACTAGCTAGGAGAGCTTTTGTAACCATGATTGTGACTGACTGGGGCTAGAATGTTCCTGGCTTGCTAGCATGTTAGCAGTTAGTTCGCCATCTGTAGCAGTTCACCACCTAGTCCAGCGAGTATCACTACATCACCAAGCATCTAACACTGCATTTCACACGGATGAACTAGAGTGACTGGCCTTAACTGTAATGATTTCATTTTTATTGTCAGTTTACACCTACAAATCCATTAGGACACAGGGAGTAAGTGACTGGAGTGGCTTGAGAGCATTGGTCTAGCTCAGTGTTTTTCAACCTTTTTTGAGCCACGGCACACTTTTTTTCATTGAAAAAATCACGAGGCACACCACCAACCAAAAATGTTACAAAATGACACTTTTTTGCCTAATACAGTATATATGATGACAATATAGTCTCTCAATTTATTTATACTCACTCAGTGTGAAACCTGGGCCTGTTTAGATGAACACAAAGCTGATATCCTTGCAGGAATTGAAGAAAGACACACACGAAGCTCTTCCTCAACAGCTCTCAGTCTCTCTCTGTTTTTAGTTCTTATAGCAGTCAAGCTTGAAAAGCTCACCTCACACAGATATGTCGTGGAAAATGGGAGCAATGTCAAAATAGCTTTGTTTGCCAGAATGGGGAACTCCTTGGCAGCAGTCAACCAAAAACTGTCCAAAGGTAGATCAGCAAAGCTTAGCTTTAAACTACGGTTTTGTTTCAGTTCAGTTAGTTCCTCCTGCTCCTGCAAGGACATGTCCTTTCCAACAACTGATGCTGAGCTATATGGGTCCCTAACCCAGTCACGGCATTCAGTGGAGGCTGAAGAGAAATAAAATGACATCTTCTCCTCAAGAGTTTTCAAATGTTTACCTATTATCTCGCACAATGCAGCAGTGTTGACATCTTGCCATTTCTGGGTGAGTGGGAACATGTCAAGGTTGGCACGTTCCACATGTTGCCAGAGGTGCAGCTTTGAACTGAATCCATTTATTTTATCTGTGCTTGTAAGCAGGTTTTCATTTCGGCCTTGCATTCGTGTGTTCAGTTCATTCAGATGATGAAAAATATCTGCCAGGTATGCCAGCCTTGCACACCACTCATCACTTCCAAGCAGCTTTGCGTAATTGGTCCCCTCATTTGTCAGAAACACTTTAAGTTCCTCTCGCAGCTCATACACACGGGCCAGCACCTTGCCGCGCGACAACCATCGGACCTCCGTATGGAACAATAAGGCTTTATGCTCCGCTCCCATTTCTTCACACAAAGACGCAAATATGCGACTTTTCACAGGTCGTGTCTTTACAAAGTTTACCATGCGCACAACATCGTCCAACACAGGAACTAGGTCTGCTGGTAAAGTCTTGGCAACGAGGGCCTCAAGGTGTAAAAAACAGTGCGTAACAATCACATCTGGATTTCTTTCCTTCACTCTGCTTACAAAGCCTTTGGTGCGCCCAACCATGGCCAATCAGTGCAGACACTCATGCAGTTTTCCCACGTAAGTCCTCCTTGTTCAAGATATTCCGATGTGACCCGAAAAACTTCCTCTCCTGTTGTTTTTTCTGGCAATGCCTTGCAAAATAGGAAGTTTTCTCTGATGGCGTCTCCATCCACAAAACGCACATTGGCCAAGAGTTGAGCATGTCCACTAATATCCGTAGACTCGTCAAGTTGCAATGCAAATTTCTCACTGATCCGTATCTTTTCCAAAACACTTTCGATGTCTGCAGACATGTCATCAATACATCTGGCAATTGTGTTATCTGAGAGAGGGACTTCGGCTATTTCTTTGACCGCTTCAGGCCCGAGCATCTCATTTACAATGGCTTTGCAGGCAGGTAGTATTAATGACTCTGCCACAGTGTGGGACTTTTTTGTTTAACTTACAAGTTCAGCAACGTGGTAGCTAGCTTTGAGGGCTCTTTCATTCACCTTTGTGGCTTTTCTCATAAAAGTTGCCTGTTTCTCCGTGTGTTCACGCAGGCTAATAAAATAGTCTGCTTTCTTGTTTTGAAGCGATGGGTGTTTCGTTTGGAGATGGCGTTTAAGCTTGCTTGGGACCATAGCACTGTTAGATAGCTTTTCACCACACACCAAGCACAACGGGGTCGGTGTTGTTGCATCGCCGGTGAAAGTAAATCCGAAAAAAAGATAGCTTTCGCTGTATTGCCTCGAGCTCACCGTCTTTGCTTTCTTTTGTCTGCCACTCATACTCGGGCCTTCATCTGGGTCAGAATTTTGTCCAGGGCCCAGTTCAGAGTTAGCATTTTTCCTTTTGAAAAACTTCTCCATCACTGTCACCGCCACCTGTCGTATGTATCACTAATTCTCTTGTCTCAAAGTGACAGGGCAATTAACTACCTGCTGCCACCTACATGCTGCCACCCAGTGATATGGAAGAGTATTACATTCTGCCAGTCACTAGAATCTAGATTACAGCACGACAATGGCATTTTTTTAGACCAATTAAGTGAAATTGGATAATTTCCCACGGCACACCTGACGTTCTCTCACAGTGGTTGAAAAACACTGGTCTAGCTCACTGTGAAGGAGCTGAACACAATAAGATGCATTCAATTAATTATCAGTATTGGAGAACAGCACTCAAGCAGGAAAATGATGCAGTGGAGGTAAAACCCAAAGACTCACACAATGCAAAGTGCACATGAATTGAATCACTTTTCTGGATTAAAAACACTAATGATCCAAAATATGAGAGGCAATACATTATAATGCCACTCTCCCGTTTTAATAATGACAAGCTTAGCTGGTGGCAGCCACAGCAGAATGGCTGCAGGACCATGAGTACAGTTATTAAATCTGACTTCAGTCTGCTTATGCAGAAGCTAATGAAAGTTCATATAACTCATGTGTTCATCACTGTACTGCGCTGATTTGCCTCTCTTTTTACACTTGCAGAGGAGGACACACAGCTATATTCATCTCTGAGTGCCTGTGTTTGTGTGTGTCTGTGTTAGAGATATAATAATTTGTGGAGTGTTCACTGTTCATTAGAGGGAAGTGGAGGAGAGCTGCCCTGTGCACATTTAGAAATGAGAGGGGGTCTCTCTCTTTGGTTCAGAGATTTCAACCATGGAAGTGATGCTGAATGAACATGAACACACACACACACACAGTGACATAAACATACATACTGTACATTTACAGACATTAATGTAGAGGCACACAGTCATGTCCACACACTGATACACATGCACAGATGTGAATGAATATATGAGAATATTTTCCATAAGTGATTCGATGCATAAATACCAATGCAGATGGCTTTGTAACTGAAGTAAACACACACACACACACACACACACACACACACACACACACACACACAGCTGATAACAGGAACAGAGAGGGACAGGAAACTGAGTACAAATTATTTTCATCAAGCATGACACATCCATTTGACATCTCACCATGAAAGAAAGTGCTTAAGCAATCACAGTTTTGGCTGGCCATCATCAGAGCTGCTAATACATTTTCTATGGAGCTCAATGGCACATCCCCACACCCTACAGTATCTGTCCTCATTTCAAAGACATGGAGATTGAAAAACATGGAGAGATTGAGGGGGGGAGACAGAGGGGAAGGTGGGGGGAGGAGACGGCAGATAGGGGGAAGAAATGGATGACACAGAGAGAGAGAATTAAAGACAGAAACCATATCCTGACTCATTTCTTTTCCTTTGTAGATATCTAGTATTTTCCGAAAATATGCCTTATGCAATATATTGAATGTCTCATGGCCTTAATTGAGACTCAGTTAAGTAAAATTCTGGTGCTAAATGGAAGAAATTCTCCTCAGCACCTAAAAGTGATTAAATTAAACGTGAGTATAATGCAAAACCGTCTCCGAAACAGCCACAAATGAGCCCTTCATTTAGAGACACGCCAACTACAGTAAGATGAAACCTGTGCCCCAACAGCCACCTAAAATTTTAAATCCGTGCAGTTCACTCACTGATTACATGATTTCTTAAACAAGTCATGCTGGCTCTGTGAGGCTGTACTTAAAAATGCAGCTGGAGACTGTTTCAGACCAAGTTCTACCTCTTCTCCTCTCGCATGCTCACCTGGAGCCTGGTGCCAGACACAAGGGACCTGTTCACCACTAACAGTAAACAAGAACAGGTAGAAGAGAAAAAGAAAAGAAAATGTGACAATTGCAGCACAATTCATTAAAAAGAAGATCAGTCTTTAGGTATCATATGATACGATATGATTCTCTTCTCAGAACTTAATTTTTGAAACCAGGCTCTGGAGCACAGCAGCATGAGGCTGTGGATCAGTATGACAGATGCAGAGGAGGAGGGTGAATGGCGCTGGGTGGACAGCAACACACTTAGATGTACAGTAAAGCAATAGTAGCCTAATGGATTTTTGGCTGCTTGGAGGCAGGGGAAGAGGTGACAAGACAACACTGGCGTATTAGCAACATTCACATTCATTTAGACTAATTTTTCTGGCAATCTGACAAATGTAAGTCTAATATTCGCTACAAGGGCAAGGCACAGGATTTCTGATATGGGGAGGAAAGTAATAAGTGAAAGGGGAGAAAATGACAGTAAAACAGAAGCAGAATTCACGTTTGCATAACAACTATATCATCGAGCTCTGAACTATGCTAGCTAGCAAGTTAACAACACAAAATACTACTTACCATGCCATGCAGGTACAATTCACTGTTAGGACGTAGTTTTCTGCTTTGTTAATTATAACCCAAGCCTCATACATAGTAGTCTTGTGTCCTTGTCTTTGACTGGCGAGTATTTCTGATTTCAAGACATGGTATTTGACATTCGTACATGACCACAGATAACGCAGTCATAAGCATCTAGTGACTTGTATGCTCGTAGTTTCTCACTGGTGAACACGCTAGGTTTCTCCATCAAATACGTGTATATATCTGGCTACTGAATATTGGGCCACTTGCTAATGTCTGCTACCCACACAGTAACAGCACACGGATCTGGATTTGTCAAAGTCAGTTTGTTGACAAGCTATTGCCATCTGCCATACTTCCGTTGCCAAACAATGCTTACGTACGTCATCATTGTTTACAAACTGTAAAAGGGTCTATTAGAGCCCTGCTAGCAACCAGTAGAGGCTGCAATGTTCATTACACCCTACATTACAAAAATGGAACAGACACATATAATTACTGATTTTGCTATATTTGTAGAATCTTCCTGGGAATGTTGCTAAAAATAGAAAGCTAGTTCTGAAGTAAAACTAGAGGAGTGGGGGTCATGGGGTCATTCATATTGAAAGGAAAGCCTGAATGTGCTCAATTACTCACTTTGATGGCAATTAGGTTGTAAGTTTCTACACTGGCTGAGTTTCAGCAGGGTATTTTAGTTACCCAACTAATTCTCTTTCAGTTTGTCACTACAAGCGTTGCCTTTCACATTACACATAAGCCATTTGATCCATTGTTTATATGAAAATATTGATTACTGCAGCTTTGAATCTAAAAGATAGGCAGAGAGAGAAGAAAGACAAAGCTGTAGTCTCACTTCATTCTTTCTTTTTCTTCTCTTCAGCTGTCTGTCTCCCTCTCCCTCTTTTTCTTCCTTCCATTTCTTAACACACATTGACCATTTTCTTCTAAGAAACAAATGGTTTTCAAATTGACAGAGTCAGACAGTGGTACAGTTTCATCTGCTCAGCCAGCTGTCATCCCAGTCTGAGAGATATGTGACCCCAATGTACGTCACAGTGTTTTGTAGTAATAATGCCAGACCCTAGCCAAGCATAAGGTATCCAATAATGACCTCTCATGGGTGATCATCCACCTCACTGGCCTGGAAAAAGTCACCCAGCGCACGCCTGCATTTACAGTACTTTGTATGTCTTCACGCCCACTCAAGGTCAGAAAGTGAAACTCGTGGGTGACTCACTGAAAAGGAACATCATGTACAATGTGCAATTTCAGAGCTGATCACAAGATTTATTGATACAGAATAAATGGATGACAGGCATGAGAAATAAATGAGGGGGATTCAGAATCGAGCAGATACTACTTACAACTACTGAATACCCAGACAAATTTCTCTATAACACACTGAATTACAAATAAGGTGATCTTGCTTATCTAGGACATACTGGACATCAAATAAACCCATAAAGAGATAAAGTTTGCTACAATCAACAAGTATGATAGACAAGCAGGGGGAAGGGAAATAGGAGTTGAAGACAAAGGATGGAAGGAAGATATGCGATTAGGAAGGAGAAGAGGAAGTGAAAGGATTAACATATACCAATTACTACTAGATTGCTTCATTTGCACATGAAACGATGTTGCATATTCCAACGTGCGAGCTGAAGCTGTGTATTTTGTACTGATGAGTGTCTTCTGATTGAACTTTATCAGGCAGTTCTGGTTGTATTAAGTGATGTTTGCTGATATAGTATATGTTTTGCTTCATCACATATGATTTATAGTGTGTTTCTATTGGAATTGGAATGTTTTACATAGGTACAGTAAGAGTACCATAATAGGACTGTTATGGTGACAATATACAGTATACACTCTTGTAAACACTGAAGACGTTTGTGTCACAAATAATACTGTGAATTTGAGTTAACATGCAAGGCTGGTAGGCTTGGCTAATCAAAGTGTTACTGGTTTACATTAATGGTCATTTGGTGTCAGTAAAGCCCTTAAAATGTTTGGTTAAGATTGTCAAACCAAGCAGTTTGTGTGGTGTTATTTTATAGTATTTTATTGTGACCAGCAAACAGTGTTATGTGTGTTTAGATTGTGTAAAAGTTAAGAACATTCTAGAAAGATAGCAGAGCTGATGGACGCTGAGTTAACACCAAACAATGATATGAACAGTGTTGCTGACTATTGTCATAAATGTGTTTTGCACAGGCAACACTTGCAATTAAATGTGTTGTAACATTTCTACTACTGTTGCAACCATTGACCTTGCCTCACTGTCAAAGTTCAAGTCAAGGTTACCATTCGGCTCAAAGAGCTATTTCACTGCATAATCTCACTTTCTTAGTTTGTGATTATGTTAGAAACGATCAGCTGCAGGGTCATTGTGTGGTGTTTTTATAGAAGTGAGAATAACAATGAAGTATGAGTCACAGGGTTTTGTTTTGCGAGTGCGTCATTGCTGTTTTTAAAGGGAGACCCCCCGAGGTAGGAGCCTTGGGAATCATAAGGATTCTAAGATATGAAATGGAACCTACGCCTAAACATAGAAATGATTCTATGAGGTCAGTTATGTGAACATGGAAAGTCTCTCTCAGAGTTGGAAATAAAAGAGCTGCTGCTTTCTTGATACTTTTAGCATAAAAGAAATCCTTACACTGCTCTGCTGACATGAAAAAAAACTGCCCACTGAAAATATCCATTTAGATCAAAGGGTGCTGAAGTTATGAGTTGTCCAGAGGCTCATGAGTTTTAATGCCCAAGAGAACAACACTAACTCAGGGACATGCCCTGAGTTAGATTTCTTTATCTGGTCAGGGGATGCAGACTACCAATGGTAATTTAAAAGCTTGACTCTCTAGCGTCATCTTTATCAGCACTGCAACCTTCAAGAAGACCTTGATGATAGGAGCCCACTGCCAGCATAAAAAAACACATCATAGGCAGTGCATTACTAGCTTTTAACAATACTTATTAGAGCCCTGCTAGCAACCAGTAGAGACTGCAATGTTCATTACACCTTACATTACAAAAGTGTTGGATATAATTACTGATTTTGCTATTTGTAGAATCTTACCGGGAATGTTGATAAAAATGGAAAGCTGGTTCTGAAGGTAAAACTAGAGGAGTGGGGGTCATTAAAATTGAAAGGAAAGCCTGAATGTGCTCAATTACTCACTTTGATGGCAATCTGCTTATTAAGCAGTAAGATTTATTGTGTGCAAAGTTAGCTAGATTTAATGTCATGGGAGTGTCCAACGTGAAAATGTTCACTCTTTGAGGAGCATATCTCTTTCTACACTGACTAAGTTTCAGCTGGGTATTTTAGTTACCCAACTGACCTGCACTGAGCTGTCACTCAAAAACTCATTAGCCAATGGGGACGGAAAAAAAACAAAACGCCCACACGAGACGTTCGCGCCAGAACTGCAAACAAAAAGTCACGCAGCGTAGCTGCAAAGCCGACACTGAGGGCAAATGTCTGATCAGCGAGAAAGAAGTAGAGGGAACTGAAAACAGAAGGACATATCAAAAAAGTAAAAGACCAATAGTTTACATGATTACACAAATAATTTGTTTGCTTCAGTGAGATTTATTTTCTCATATTCTTATTTTTGTTATTTCATTAGTTTTGTTAGATTTTTTTTTGACACAAATGTAATTCCATACATCCACTGCAGAGCATACATCATCCACATCCATAAGATGTGTTCTGTAGATTCTGAGATCTTGCTCTTGTTCATCTGTTGGATGGACAGATGAATGAACAAACCAACATCATCACCCATTGCCCTGGCTCTAGCAGGGCAACAGATGATATATTCACAGGAGATGTCAAAACCTACAATAGGCATTAAAGAACACAGCCTCCTCAGAACATCTGCATCACTGAAAGGCAACTAGAACTCTGTCTGGTCTTTCAAATTAGGCCTAAGATTGATTAATAAGTTCAAGAGGAGGATGGTGTGTGTTAGTGAAATGTCTCCACCTTGGACTTAAGGTAACAGCCATCCTTGTGCTATCTTGTGCTAAATGCTATCTATCATTTGTGAGCAGATTTTTTCACCCAGTGGACGTCTCATTTTGCGTTGAGAGAATTGATTGTTAAAGGAGTTTTAATGGACGGGGTGGACCCTGACTTCCCCTCTCAGAATAAATGAGCTGAGAATGAAAGCAGGAATGCAGACCAAGATCTTTAAAGAGGTCCCTCTTAGTTTCACTCCAGCTTCATTTAGCATTGTCCTTCAGACATGCAACATTCATCAGTGACTTTGAAGTATTTCACCTCCTGTTGTAATAGTTCTCACACTGTACAACACCGTGTGACACACGCTGAAAAGTAGTGGGTTGTCAAGGGAAGGATTCAAATGCAAATTTTGATCATTTCATTACCGTCTAAGAGATGGATGATGAATGCATGCAGAGGAAGGGGTGTTCCCCAGCTCATGAATCATACTCTTAATATCCCTCTTTCTATCTGTATATTTGTCCATCTGTCTGCACCTCCTCACCATCTCTCTGTGCTCATGTTTTGGATTCATGAGCTGATCCGTGCCCTTGGTATGTCCTCCTACAATATGTGCTATCTTCACACCTTGTGTAAGTCTTTCATCAGATAGAATAGTTAAATCAGCAGATGGAACAATATGGAAGATACGAGAGGAGCTATATCCAGGCTGGTCATGCAGAGAATTGAAATGAAACTGTGCTGAGATAAAGGTAAGATCAAAGTATACGGAGTTCTTTGTAGGTCACAAAGAGACAACTACCAAAACTAGCTCCTCTCGGGGCCAGTGGATTGCACCACCATGTCATTTTTATATGAAAACCTAATTCACTGTTCTCACTTCTGACATGAATCTTAAACAGGAGCAAACATAATATTTTAGACAATAATGATATCTTAGTGTTGAAAAAGGAAAAAGGAAGAGTAGCAATCAAAAACACCATGTTAAAAATGTTTTTGATCCAGATGTTAGACACAAATTAGAAGCAATTTATTTCATAGTTTTAACAAGGTGAACACGTTGTTGAAAGTTTTCCAATTTACAGAAGTTGGATCAAGTGTGTCCCTAGAAGTTGAAATGTAGCTCCCAGCTGCAAAACGCTCTGATAATGATGAGTGTAAGTATTTTTGACTAAACCCGTCCCCACTTTGCAATCATTCACATACTGTTCCACAGCTGCACACATTTGTTATGTACAGTACGTACGAGTGTACATGCACGTGTGTGTCTGTATTCTTGTGTCGTGCATGCTCACACATTATTTCTTTGCAGCTGCACATTTTCTTTTTTAGCTATATCTTGTTATTGTTCCGCTACAGTAGGCAGCTTGTAGTCCTGCTCTCAGCCTCTGTCTCATGTTTTTTTCCATGTGCCTTTCAGGCTCTTTGGGCAGTAGCAGCATTTAGCAGCTGCCTGCATCCTTTGACAGCAATGATTAGTTAGCACAACAGAACATTGAGCCCAGGTCTCCTATTTGGTTTCTGAAATGATTCCTGTTCGCTCTTATATTCTGCTTACTGTAATATGAATCTGACAGTGAGCAAATTGACTGTGTGTGTGTGCCTGAAGAGTTGCTCTGTCAGATTAGTTTTAGTTACAGCACAGACATTCAATACCAAACCACATATCTCAAATTTGTCATTGTGCTGCAGACAGCAGGCAGAATTATGCATCACAGGATAATTGATAGCTAGTTCAAATATCTCTATTCTATTCATGACCACCACCATCTGGCTGATTTATGACAGCAGACGCCCACCTGAAGTCCTGGACTGGATGAATATCTACTTGAGGAAGTGAACAGGCAGGGATGCTGGGTAGGATTTAAAACTGAAAGGGAAGCAATTTTTGCCTGGGTGTATTGGATTTGTTTGTGTATTATTTGTTTATCTATAGATGACAGTGCACATTCATCAACACTGACATTTTAAAAACATCAATGTAAAGGTTTCAGGGTTAGCTAAACAATTAATTTGCACCCTGTGCCAGATCATCCTTGTTGTGGTAGCCCAACTGTGCGTTTATTATAAATGCATTAACTCATCAACATGTGTTTCACGGATATAGACTTAAAAACAGATAATGCTGTACTGGTAACTCTGATCACAGAAATACAGCATGCAAGACTTGACTGAAAGAACATGAAATGTATTTTTTCTATCAATTTATCAAACTGGGTGTCACGGTGGCCCTATGGCCTATCTAAGATGGTTTGAATGGAGCCAGGCCCCTTTGTTGCACATCATTCCACATCACTCTTCATTTCCTGTCTGCTTCTGTAAATTACACATGAAAAAATGTCAGAAGAAAATCATATACAAATATTTTACTATAATAACATATTGTCAGTTATACAGTTTTACTGTTTTAAATAATTCATTTATATTTCATACATAGCAGTTTGGTACTTTTTTGCCCTGATTACAGGTCAACAAGCTACAGTACACCTTAAAAATGCAAATCTTAGGTAACAGAATAAGGTGGAGGTTAGTGCGCCGGAGAGAGCTGCAGCATCAAATAGCGTTAGCTTGAAGGTATCAGCAGAGCACTAAGTAGCTGCACTCCAACTGGCCATGTTGGTGTATGGCTGTTAGATTGTGGCAAGGGCGGGGAAACCCGGTTAAATGAGTGGAGGCGGCATATGAGGCAGCAGGTATGACAGACGACCCTGTTTTTGTGGCCAGCGTAGAGCTTTCGACCGTTTGGTATTTTCCTGCCCTAAAGAGACTAAATACTTAGAAAATGTGCAGCAATAACGCAATAGTGCTTAAAATGGAAATTAACTATTATTTTTTTTATTAATTATATATTAATTAAACACTCTCGACAGTAGCTGCATTTAAATTGGCATCAAACATTAACAAAAATCCACAGCTACTTTATACTGTATGAAAAGTTTCTCCTTCAGTTCATTAAATCCCTGCAGCCATCTGAAGGCAGCAGGACACATATGTTGATAAATCCGCAGCCTCTGATTGGAGATGTTCCGGGTCAGAGGGCAGGGCCACTACGTGCAGCCGTCCACTGTGTTTACCTTCATTAAATTTCATGCAAATGACACCACAGAATAACCACACACAGCTCTACACACACAGACTGGTCAGTTATAACTCTGGATTCTGTTTTTATTAGCGGGAGACATTGGATTACAGCGGCTCATCAGTCTTGTGCATTGTTGCCTCCTTTCCAACTTTGCAACACCAAAGTGGTAGTTTTATTGTTTAAATGTATAACCGTGCAAACGCTGTCACACATGAAATAGCGTCAATTTGATGGAATCTAATAAACGGCTTCATCAACAGTTTTTATTATTCATTTCTATCATCGTTGTACAAACTAAATAAAAACCCCACCCCACTATCTGCCTCTGGCTGTAGATTTGTGGTGCTGTGTGTACACACTTGCACCCAAGACCTACTGCTTTGCACTTGTCGTTGTGCTTGCACAATTAAAATAGGACTCTTAGAATTTCTATCAGCTGATAATCAAACGCGAGCAAGTGGTGGAAATCCTGTGGTAAACTTGAATTTCATATTTTCACAGCTTTTAAGTGTTGGCAGACACAGCACATGGTACCTTTTCCATTTGGATTCAGCCACAACAAGCAATATGAAAAAAGTTTTTATTAGTCTGAATTATTTATGATGCAACCCTGTCTCCCAGAAATTATGTTTAGATACTAGTTTGCAAAAGCAAGTATGTTTTTAGAGAAAACGTAATGCTATTGATAAACATATCTGCCAAGTCGCAAAATGTTTATACAGAACCTATCAATTACACATTCATTGACAATGTGCTTGAGTTTTTCCTCACAATATTTGTTTATATAGATCCACTTGTAGCAACTAAATCATGATCAACATTTTTTATGCACATGTTTAGGCACTTAGTTAGGTTTAGGTTATTTGTGGTCTTGGTTTAATACTCAAAAAGTCAACAGTCAGACATGACATGTTTACTTTATGTTGAGGAACCATATGTCATGACTGCAAAAAAGAGCTTCAATTTCAGGCTAAATGAAGGCTGAAAACATCTATAGATGATATCTGTCTGAGTAATCACTGTGCTGCCTTGCTCTTCCTGCTCAGTCAGATGTACTGTATTAACTGGTGTGCTGATACTGTCAGCCAACATAGCCCTCTCACAGAAACATCAGTGTCAGCAATCAGCATCTATTTCACAGCCTATATTTCATCTCGCAGGCAGAATGTGCACCAAACTGCTTCACTTATGGTTACTTTGACATTTACACTACTACACCCCTGAGCGAAGAACGACTCTGTAAAATACCAAGGGTTATATAAAGGCCTGTCCAGATGGGATTAATTGTACCAGAAGAGGTCAAGTTTGTCATTTCAGTCTTGTGCAGGGAAGCATTATTGGTGTGAATGCTGCACAACATGTTATTCTGTTAAAAAAATTCCTCATTAGTTTTTGGCACGTTTTTCAAACTTAGAAACTCCATCCAAACATCAAAATATTCAACTCAATTCGAACATTCCATCTATTACTTTTCTTATTCATACCTTTCATACTTTCCAAAATATTCCATGTTTTCCAGGAAATCTTCTGCATTCAAATGAATAGATGTGTATCCCAGGTCACAAAGAGTTAGCAACATGTAAGTGCCTTAGTCAAACAGAACACAGGTCTGCAGCACCATAGGCAGGATAGACAGCATACGCTAGTCAGACGCTGAGTGACACTGTAGGGAGAGGACCTGCTACTGTACACAGTAAAAATGCATTTCAGATAAAACAATAAAAACACAATATAACGTCGTCAAATCAGAACGGTAACAGCCTGTAGATGTGTGTGTGTGTGTGTGTGTGAGGCCCTGCTTACTGAAACCTGCCCAGTGACACAGAAGCTGTGTCTCAATTCAAGGGCTGCATCCTTCGAAGGACTCGGTCAGACCACGAAGGCCAAACCGAGCGTTGTTAAATGAGACGGACTGGTCTACGGAGGATTTCCTATTTGCGTCACCAGCTGTTTCCGCCCTTACCCCTGCATCACGATGTGCCGCTCCTGTTGCCTAGCAACCTTGACAACTACAGTTGACGTTTTAGGATTTGAAGGCCCCTTGGTTTTTTTTTTTACATTTCTATCGTTAGCTACTCAAGTGAGTTGAAACCCAATACTTAAATTTAAAAGTGTAATCCTACTTGGTCAAAGTCTCCCGTCGGGCTAGATTTACCGAAGCCTGAAAACAGAACCAAGAGGAGGGGCAGAAGTACAGGTTTCTCTCAGACCACCTGAATTACAATATGCTGAACAGTTATTATGGATGTTTTGCCCAATGACGCCAAAAAAATACTGCCTACCCCACCTTTAATTAAACATGTGCTTAAATGCATTTAAACAAATTTTTGTGTTTTCACAAAATTTCATTTTTTCATTTTTACTGAAGAAGTATATCCAAGTATATCGGGATTGTACTTTTAAAACTCATTTGAGAGAAGTCATTATTTGAAGTGCATCACAGGCCAGGATCATAAACATACTGAGTAATTATTTTAGGATATAGGGGATTTTTGGCAGTAAATTGTTGAGCTCCTTTGAACAATATTAGGTTCTTCTGAGGCTGTCCAGTAAAGTTACTATTATAAAAATCTGAAAATACTGACCATGATCATACACTCGTCCTTTCTCCCCGAAGCCATTGTTGCTGTGTGGCACTCAGCTGGTTTTTATAGTCCGCTAATGGTGGGTCAACACAATAGACAGGCTGCTTGTAAGTTGCTTATCACGGGTTCCACGAGTTTGTGCCTTTTCTGTTTCAGTTGCTTACTGCTCAGTGACCATATCCCCATCCAGTCCATTAGGACCAAACCTTGGTCGCAACACACCACAAGAACAGTTTCTTCCCATCTGCAGCTGGTCTCATCAACAAGGCCAGGGATCCCCACTGACACTGACTCTCAAAAATATGTGCCTCAGCAATCTGGGGAAGTATGACTGCAAACGATTCACCCAGGACAGAACATTAAATGAAATCACTGTCCTGCAGTGTTAGGATTCACAAACCCAACACCATCCTGATGTATAGTCCTGCCTGTAAAGGGTTTATCACCATATTTTGAGTGGTGAGAAACAGTCTTACAGTGGCAAAAAGCCTGCAGTGTTGCCCTTTACACCTTGAGAGTACACAGTAAGCTCTATTGAGGATCATTCATTTTCCTCTCCAGTTATTGACATCAGCATCTGGCTGAAAATCCTCTTTTGTTCGACTTTCATGTTCAGCCCCCATCCTGCATGACAAGCATTGTTGAACTGGTATGTAAATCATGAGCTAATGTAACCTACAGCAACTGTGTCAGACCAAAGATTCAGTTAAAAGTTATAACAGTATTTAAACAGTGAATTGAGATAGCCTTTTTAGTTGTTTAATAATTCTGAAGATTCACTCTGATAATTGACTTTCTTTGCCTCCATGTTAAATGGCTATGGACTATGGGACCAGGTCAGAGTTGACTGTGGGAAAGAGTTTTATCTGGCATTATTCATCCAGGAAAATCTGGCAGAACACAGACACAATCCTCAAAGGCAGCCCTACCTTCAGACACCTTCTACAAGGGTGAAATAAATGTGTTGTTAAAAATGAATCCTGGTTTCTTTAATTAAGGCGTATTTATATGAAGGCAGGCAGACTGACACTATCTTTAAAACCTGCACAGGACCATGTGATAGAGAGAATGTAGTTAGAGTCAACTACCCTTTGATACAGCTGGTGGACCAGGAGGAACTGGACATGGAGGACAATATATCCAAGTATTGTGTGTCAACCCTGGTTAGGATTGGCATCACAAATGTCACAGAGGCATGGAATGAACACAGGATCCCAGGTATGTTTCATTTCATTTTACTGGCTGCATTACGAACAGTTTAACCCTCCTGTTATGTTGTGGGCCGTTTTAAAGTTTGAAGATCTAGGAAAAACAGTTAAAAGTATTTTTTCAGTATGAAACTTTTTCTGCTTGCCTTAATTAGTGTAATCAACATATAAAATGAAAATGGTTCATCTCACATATTTGCAATATGAGGGTTAAATAAATGTTGCCGTTCTATTCTACATTTCACTCTGAATTGGATTCACAAATTTGTAGATCAAATTACAAAACTGCAAATCCAGTACTGACTGAAATCTACAGTAGAGGAGAAGATTCAATTTGCAAAACATGTTATTAGTTAGTCAGGCCTGAATTATTTGGACATTGACAGTTCTTGCTATTTTAGCTGACTACCACAGGATTCTGGAGTTGAATTGTAAATAATGAATATGTGCTCGAAGTGCAGACTTTTATCTTTAATTTGAGAGTATTTACATCTAGATCGGGTGAATGTTGTAGGAATGAATATGCAGCCACTCAATTCTAGGAACACTAAACTAATTGGCCAAATTCATTAATCATAAATTAAAAAAATGAATTCTTGGCTGTGAATCTGTTATAGTCAGTGACTGACCACAGGATGCAGGCACACTCTGAGTCCACTATTTCATTTCTTGGCTGTCTGTCAGGGTAATTGGCTCATCACAGTTTAAGGAATCCTTCACCTTTACTGTTATTCCTTCAACAGTTGCATCAGCTTCCAAAAAGCAAATGACTGCTGTCCTGGAAGTACTGAGCTTGTCATTCACTATTTCGGCAATATGAATCTACCTGGGGATACATCAGACAGAATTATATGAATATATTATAGGATGAGATTTTAGCAGCAGAGATCAGTTGAATATTTAACAAGTAACCTTTGGAATGATCTCGCTGGGAACAGGCCGCTAGCTCGTGGAGTTCCAGGTGAAGCTTGTGGTGTTTCAGTGGAAGCAGAAGAGGGTTGGTGCATCAAGACAAAGGGAACAGCAGCAGTGGGAAGTATCTCACAGCCTTCTTCAGTGAGAGGAACTTGCTCAGATTCCTACTGGTATTATATGGCAGGCAGGTGCAGGACCCTGCTCTAAACGTGATGGGATGTTGATGAAATGTATAATTGAATATTGTCTGCATAACAGTGGTAGGAGATACCTTTAAAATGGCTTATTATCTGCCAGAGAGGAAGCATGTACAATGCAAACAGTATTGGACCCAGGACAGAACCTTGGTGAACACCACGAAACAGAGATTCAGTTGATGAGGCATAGTTATGAACTGAGAATGTTCTGTCTGACAGGTATGAGGAGAACCAATCCAAAGCTGATCCAAGTGATGTTTGCTCATATGTCATTTATCCTACCAACAAAGAAAGAGACAAAGTTGTTGCACTCATCAACTGAAGAAACTGGAACAGCAAGTGATGCAGTAGTGACAATGTTACTGGCGGTGTCAAACAAGATTTTGGGATTACGTCGACTACTTGATACAAGGTAAGCTCTGGCATCCTTAACCATGTCATTAAAATCTGTTAAAAGTTCTTTTAAATACTGAGAGTGAACTTGTAGATGGGTGGATTTCCACAAACGCTCAGCTCTACGACAGGTTCGTTTAAAAGAGCGAATACTGTCATTCATCAAGGGGGAGGAATTGATCAGAGGAGCCAATAGGATGAGGATAATCAACTTTATCCAGGAAGATTGTATTTGAGAATCCACATCACTATTAGACATAATAACAGGGCTATTCTAAAAGGTAGCAGAAAACTTTGCTGCAGAGAGATGGTTTAGAATGCGAGAGTTAATTTCAAGTCATTATAATGTTCAGTACAAATCTACTGGTGGCCTTTTGGCTAATTTATGACAGCTGACTTTCATATTTGCTGTCTGCAAAGAGGTCAGTGGAACCCTTTGTAAAGCTTAATCGGACAGAACACAATGAACATGGTGTCAGTTGGGCAATAAAACATCATTTTTTTGTGTGTGTTTTTCTTTTTGTGATTTTCAATGCTCAGTCATTTCATGGATCCTTGTTCCTCTGGTTTATACTGCCTGTCTCTTGGGGTGCTTGGCCTAATAACTCCTGTTCTTAGCTGTGTGGATTCAGAGAGCCCAGGAGGAACATGTTGCAGTGGCTGAAAATATCAATAAAGTTTTATTAGTCTGCGAGGACAGGATAAGAGAAACAAATTGCAGTATGAAGCCTGGGATTGGAACAACACAACATTACATAGCACAGCAGGAGGAATCTGTTGGAAGGAATGAAAGGAAGACAGAGACGTACATTACATCAAATTACAAACCTGTTAAATATCTTCATAGGCTGTTAGTTAAATCTGTGAAAAGCAAAAATCACAATAATTTATTTCAATTACAACAGCAGTGATTACCTTAGATATAATCATACTAATCACCTCAGAAGCAAGGTAATGAAATGCTGCTGATGTAATTTCTCCTCCATACACACAATGAGCACGCACACATCCCCATGTGAAATAACAAATACCTTGTTATTCTGACAAAAAGAAGAAATTTCCACCCCCAGGGCACGCATTAAGCTAACTTAATGGAGCCCATATTGGAGCATATTCAGCAGAACAGTTTAACTCTGCATCATGACAGTACGCTATGATTGGATTAAAATAATTATTATCTGCTGTGTTTCAAGGGTGCTGTGTGCCATGAGCCGACCAACAGAATATGGCCACAGGTCATCCTGAGATCAAATAGTTCATCTCTTGCTATGATAAGTTCACAAATGTGTCCAACACGAACAACCTGAGACTGGACAACGCAGGAAATACAATTTACAAATCATCAAAGTTAATTCCATATGACCTTAGCTTACGGATAACATAATATGATCATCTAATGTCATAGTATTTCTGTGTTAAGAGTATATAAAGAATATAAAATACTGGAGGCACAGGCACTGCATGTTTCATATAATGTATGGATGATTGGCATATCAAACCCAAGGCTACACTTCTTTCTTCTTCTTTCTTTAGTTATAAAGGCATCTTCCACTGCCCTGAATGGATTACATATCTTTCCAAGCTGCATTGTATACCATCATGTAAGGCTCACAACAGCTTTATACATAACTGCATGCATCCTACAAATCTGTATATTTTGAGTTTTGTTGTTTTATTCATTTTTTTAAATTCACTATGAAATTAATAAGCTCAGACAATCAATAACTACCTGCAGTGAAACATGTTGCCACAAACCCGACCAATTGGATGGGATTTAGTAAAACACAGTGGTTGGTCTGTGACAGTGCTTGATTTTTTATTTAGTCTCTCATGTTATAATAGTAGTAGTAGTCGTCTCTCTCTCCCTCTGTGCATGTTTGTTCTTTTCAGCTATCTGTGTCAACGGTCTGCTTAAGCTTTGCTCTTGTGAGTCTGTGTAGTTCATCCAGGTCTCCATGGTGGAGAGGAAGTCATGTTGCTCAGGTCCTTTCTGTTTGGCAACACCTGAAGTTGCTCATCATCCTTCCGGATCCATTCTTCATATATGTTTACAATCTATCTTAAATTTAAATCTTTAATTTAATAGAAATGTGAAATGTAATTAATAGCCTATAGGTTTTTCAAACTCAAAATAGCTTGAAAGTAATGCAATATACAATCCATTAGTGAAAAACTAAAGGTTTGGATAACAGCAGACTAATTGCACATGACTCCTACAACAGGTCTAGACCACTCGTAAATTGTGTTTGTGCCTAAGAGAAAATTCAAATTATGAGAAAATTGTTTGTACGAGTGGTTCTTGCATGATGCCCAATGTTTGTGATTTCAAAATGACATCGACAAACTTGGCATAGACTGTGGTTAATGGGCCACAACAGTGACGCAGACTGAGGAAAATACTGGCTGGCATTCCAGCTGGAAGCAACAAATGGTGACAAAGCGAGAGGACATCAGGAGTCATGTGCCCACCGGACATGACTCAGCACAAAATTACAGGCTTTTCCTCTCCCAGAGAGATGTGAATATCCAATGACGCAATTAGACTGTGTCAAACTGTAGCCAACCACATCAGCCCCTGTAAGTGACATTCAATTACTGCAGGCCCTTTGGTGCTGTTCTCAAATTCTCTTCCTTGGACGACAGCATTCTCATTTCCATATGAAATTATCCCATGATTTCTTCTGGCAGCTCAATGTGGCTTGAAGTATGTCCTTATTTTTATTTTATTTTTTTTTACACTTTCTTAATTTTCCCCAAACAGGCTTAGCTGAGCCAAGAAGGGGTCCAGGGGAGAAGTTCAAGCAGCTGCTGGAGCCAGACGAGCATTTCAAACTTAATAAGTTTGGATGAAGGGGTTTCTTTTAGTCTGACTGAGATCAACAAGCAGCTTGGCTTTACACTGATGGAAAAAAAAAAATCATACTGCATTCTGGAGATAACAGCGTTTTTACAGAAAAAGTTGGCAGGCGTCTTTTTCAATCTCTAATCAAGAGTTTTGTGGGCATAGAGAGGGGAACGGTGTTTGATGGGCGCCAGTCAGCAGTCATCTGGAAAGACCACAACAAAGAGCGGGGTCAGAGGCTGTGTCAGCATCCACCTGCATGTGTGGTGTATGTAAGAGTGTGTTTTCAGTGTGTATACAAATCAGTGGAGGCTGGTCCATAGAGGCAGAGGAGGTTGCTCCTCCTCTATTTTTGAGAGGCAAGAGGGAGATCAAAATATAAAAAAGAGTAATTGGTTGAAATAAACCATTACCAAATCTCAGTATCGTTTATAAAATTCTTCTCTTATTGAAATTCTGATTATAACAGAATTCAGCAGCGACACCTGCTGGGCAGGCAAGGAGGGGAAGTCTGTGTGAAGTGGTGGTGGGGGCAGAGGAGGACGAGATATCATATCAATTTAATGTACTTCATTTTTTCCCCTGCTAATCTGTTATTGGCCAAAACGTAAAATGATGCTCTAATGGAGGACGTCCTCCCTAACCAATCAACAACCAGAAAACAATATTGACATTGCGTTGGTTCAATGATAACTTCCGAATTCCGAATCTTCAGGGAAAACGAGCAGTAGTTAGCTACTTGCGTTAGCCAGTGCAACAGTTATCTTGTGGAGCTAACTGTTGTGGACAGGGGAAAAAAGGACACCTTGACGGTAATTACAGAGGAAAAGGAGAGCATTGGACTGGATCCAGTGATTAGTTATAAGCACACTTCTCTGCCTTTCAAGCAATTTGTGTTATTTCTCTGTTGGTCCTGGAGATTGGTTTGGTCAACCTTGCTGAAGGTGATGTCCTGTGAAGTCAGTTTCATGTTTGTGCATTTGCGTCCCTACGGTATAAGCCTCTCCCATGTGGTCTTAAGGCCTTTACACACCAGGCGTGGTGAGAGACAAATAAATGACATGAATGAAAAATACTCGCATGCAAATATTTCGCATCAAAACAATTCAAACCGGCAGCGGTGCAAATTTGCAGTAGATAAATAGATAGATTTGTGCCAGCTCATTCTTCCAAAAAAAGTCTGTGTGCTCCAATATGTATGCCCCAGTGTCTTATGTTACTTTGGGTAGTCTATGTGCAATGCCCAGATAAAAAGCTACACAGAGTGCCTCTTGTATTTGATTAATATGACGAGCCAAACCTGCTATGACACTGTTGCCTTGCTACCAACTCTACTACATTGAAAAGTAAACTACATCAGCTACTCACTATCTTGCATCTGGCGATGCTACTCCACACATTGTCCTTGAGTTTACTGTCTTTATAATTTTTGTGTCCTGTTCCGCACAATGTGATTGGTTGATGCCTTTATCCATCGTGCGAAAGCTCAGACAAATCGACATTGTTTCTTAAGAAAACTATTTCTTTCATGGTTTAACACAAAGTCTTCTTCCCATTTACCCAGATATAAACCTGCATAAGAAGGACTATAACAAGCCGCCATAGCACACCATTTTGTCCTTTTAAATACTTTGTCCTAAAAAAAATTAAGATGTTATCAGTCAACATCCATTCTGTCAGTGACAATAAGAAATCATTGGGTGCCATTTCAAATTCTGCTGTTGTCTGTCTGAGTGCTGTTAGGCCCTGTTTGTGTTCTATGGTTGTATACAATGATTCAACTTCCATAGTGGCTAGAAAGGTTTCTGTGCCTATGTTTTACAGCTGCTTGATCTTGCTGAGCACATCAGTAGTGTCTTGAACATAAGCAGGCAGTGAAGGTAAGAATTGTTTAGTCATTATACGTTGACAGTGGTTCAGTAAGGCTGTATGTACCTGGGGGATTAACCACACATTTATGAATTTAGGAAGCATGTAGAAAGAAGCCATTTGTGGATTTTCATTATATAAGAATATTAGTTCAGCTTCAGTAATGTAATAGTGGTAGAAGTAGTAGTAAAGCCTTTACTAGTAGTAGTAGTAGCAGCAGTAATAGTTGCATCCAAAGTAATTTGAAATTATTTTCAAATTACTTTGGATGCAACTGAGCTCTGCTCTAATTACTTGTTGGTAACAAGAGCACAGTGAGAGGCTAATGAAAAAAAAGTTGCTCCTGGACTAACTCTTTGAGTTAATGGAACAATCTGCCTGCAAAGAAGCATCCAACACATTACTGAATTACCTTCGTCTAGTACTGTAAGTCAAGAAGCATAAATACAAAACAGAAAATTGACAATAAGATATGAAACATTATAAAAATAATAAAAATTTACAATATGACATGATGTACAATATGACTGTTATTTAAATGATGGAGCTGTACAGTTTTGTGCAGGGATGTGCAAATTATTTACCAGGGAATGTGCAAAAGTTCACAGTATGAAGTTAAAAGAATATTTGAAATGTGCAAGATAGTAATCCATAAGATGAACACTAGCTGCGGATGGGAAGAAACAGTTCTTGTGGCGTGAAGTTTTGGTCCTGATGGACCTCAGCCTCCTGCCGGAGGGGAGTGTTTCAAAGAGTTTGTGTCTGTGGGGTTGGCTGCAATCTTTCCTGCTCGCCTCAAGATCCTGGAAGGACTGAATGATACGCTGCAGTCCGCCCTTGTCCTTGGCAGTGGCAGCAGCGTACCAGATGGTGATGGAGGAGGTGAGGAAAGACTCAATGATGGAGGTGTAGAAGTGCACCATCATTGACTTTGGCTGGTTGAACTTCAGCTGCCGCAGGAAGTACATCCTCTGTTGTGCTTTCTTGGTGAGGGAGCTAATGTTCAGCTCCCACTTCAGGAGCTTCATGGACTGATGGCTGGAGGTGCAGCTGTTGGTATGTTGAGACTTAAAAGTAATTAAACATGTAACTCAGCTAAACTTAAACCCACTATTTTGGTCCAGACTGATCAATAGACAACATCCACACTGATGTCAAAAGTGTTTGTGACCTTAAGCAGATAAAAGAAAGGTCAGTGTGGCTTTTTAGAAGATGAGATCAATAAATAGTGGGTGTACCACTCCATAAAAGTGTACTGTACATCATGGGACCATATAGACACATACAAACACAATTTACCCACTGTCTTTTGAAAAGTATCTTAGTGTAACGATTGATTCTGACAGTCAGGACCATTGTGAGAATTTTAGAAACGCTGAGGTCAAATTCCCTCATGCAGCCGAACACCAACCCCCCTACAAAATGTTTGACCAGCAACCAAAGAAAGTCTGTGAAATATTCTTAATTAGTTTTTTTTCACACTTAATGTGTTCATTTGTTCTCTGTAAAAAATCTCTCTCTGCTGACATACTCAGAGATTTGGGTATATGCTAGTAGCGGCTAATGTATCTAGCACTAACTCACATGAATTATATTTTGTATAGAAATTATTATAATGCTAAGAATAGTGATACAGTGGAAGTAGTTCAGTTCTGGTGATGTTATGTAACTGTGTTTGCCTCGCCTGCCAGTGTGACTGACTCAAGCTGTCATGAAGCTGTCATACAGCCATGTCCTTGGGCCAGTTGCGCCAGCTGGATGTTAAAAAGTTGTGTGCAAGTCCTTCGCCGGGCTTAGCTACATCCAGCCTTGGACACCTGTTGCACCATCTAAAACTACGATTAGGTGCAGCTATGCCCAGCATATAGACGATGTGCGTCCACGCTGACACATTCTTCCGCAGTCATAGTTGCCACGCTATTCATGTTGCTATGGTTACAAACAGTTCCAATTCCACTGGATGTATGGAGTACACACATTTATGAAGCAAGTTTTATTTTAATGAAGCTGCATCTCTCGCAGAGAATCCCAACCCGCCTTCAGCAACGCGCACAGCTCCAGAAAACACAGCAACTGTACTTGCACGTAAAAAGTCATTAGTAAGCCTATATGCAGTAGCTATGCATCATTCCATAACATTACTCTCTGATAACTTGTATATCTGATAAGTGTAGGCTAAAATAAACGGGGTGGTCATGTTTCATATTTAACCTAAACATAAGCCACACAAACCTGCGCTTGAGCACTGTGGCGCTCAATGATCGACATCACCTGTGAGTGCACATAGTTATACTGCCTTTCCTGCTCCGTCCGGGGTACCATGACAGGTGTCATCAGCTGCTTCTGTAAAGGGTAGCCACTGCCGCCAAGCATTATGCAAGAAACCGTCCCTGCACACACTCTTGCCAGTGCGCTTTCCCTCCAAGATGCGTGCATCAAAGGCAGACCCATACCACCGCTCCACCACATCAGTTAATTTCATGTCTGCATTGCACACAACCTGAACATTAATTGAGTGAAAGCCTGTTTGCAAAAAGGTACTAATTTTTAGATGGCACCTAGTAGGCTACCATCAATACAGCCAAAAAACATAATCCAAAGCCTCTGCGAAATCTCTCCTTGGTGTGTGTGGCCTCTTGCTCGGTGGTATATGTTGGTAGACAAACATATTGGTGAGCCCAAACTTGAATGGGCCAGAGAAACTTGTCGTATTGCCAAGCATGCTGCACTTCTGCTGACATTCACCATATCAGCAACCAATCATTTGTGAACACAAACACAACATGCGACTATTCACCCTTCTGGGTTCATAACATCACCTGGAGGCGCCCACAGCTCAGTGAATTTCACCACCTTCTCCAGGAGCTGCGTCTGGATGACTGCAGCTTCCAGCGCTACTTGAGGCTAACCAGTGCCCAGTTTGATCGGTGCCAGGATTTACTACTACAATGGTATGAACCCAAAATATATAGATTTTGCTGTGATTTAATTGCAATAAACGGATCAAAAAGATGCTGAAATAACTACATCATGATGCCGATTTGTAAAAAGTCTGCTTTGTCATGTCTGTCCGCAAGATGACAAACAAATAACTTTTAAAATGCTTGTTTTCTGAATGGAGTTCGAATCGATCAGGGCTAGTGACTTGGTTCATAGTAAAGTATAACCGATAGCTGCAATCAAGTAACAGATACGTATTTTCAGAACATACCAGGTAGTCCAAATTCCTCGTAGTATCATAAAGTTCTGGATGCCCACAGGCGGCAGTTTTCTCCTCCATTTCTGATGCAACGTCAGGACGTCAGTGACGTCAGGAGGAGAATCAAACGCTGATAGGCTTTCGCAACACCACATCACGCAAATGACGCGAATTTCACGTAGCGTAAACCGCTTCATTTGTATCGTCTGGCACGAATTTGCATCTCTGCGTTGACTGTGTATGTAATCTCTCCACAAGAAACATACACTTCCCTTTTGGTGGGAACACACCATTACAATTAGTTATCCATCTAACTGGTGCAACCAGCCCCTTATGTGCACATTTCTTTACTACGTGCTGTGTGTCAATCACAGCTGTGAGCCTTATGAACATATGAGAACGTGGAGGTGTGGCTGAGAGAGAGATGCCCCTTTGTGAAGAAAGACCTTTCTTAACTGTAGCTAGACTCTTTTTCAGGCGGCAGAGCTCTCAGGGCGGCTTTCCACGCCGGGAGTGTCGGGCCTTGACAACGCATCAGGCCTGATTTCAAAGGAGTGTAAGCAGTGCTGGAGCTAAACCTACAATGGGGTTTCCTTCCCTCCCTTACCTAAACCTTAGGTGGGCACATAACCAAACGGTTGAGACTTCCCTATTGTACCCTTTCTTGTTCTCTGGTATATGCCAGGGAGCGACCTCTCTGTCAGGGACAGCCCGATAGTTAGTCACCCTAATATAAAATACGGTTCCGTGCATACCCCAGCCCTGTTCCTAACGGAGCCCTAAGGAATGCCTATAGAGCCCTTATCGAATATTTCAAATCTAGACCTAATTGTAGTTAAACCTGGGCCCCATTTTTACAAATTTTGGGGTTGAAATGACTAATACTTAGCTTTAGTTTTGGAGCTCAAAGGTGTAGTTGAGTGTTGAGTGGTTTTACTTCTACAATTAAAAGAAAGTAAACATATGAATCAAATTCTAGTTTCTTGAGTTACAGAAATCAATGAATAACTGATCACATCAGTACAATAATGCACCCAAACTTTAACATAATTATGTCAGAATTTGTCAGAATTAATTAAATTGCTTAAATGTATAGCTTTACATTGACAAAGTAACATTACTTGGAAAGTAAAATGGCATAAACTTCTCACTTAACGCACTCAGGAACAAAAGACAGAGGCAACCAGCTCAGCCGCAGTGGAAACAAAGAGTGAGCTCAGTGCACCTGTGTCAGCTCCCTAATTAGCACACCTGTGCCTGTTGCCAGGGAGAGTGCTCCGGTGCTCCCCAATCCAGCAATCATGTGACCTCCACTTCCAACACTCATTGTATGCATGTATTATTACAATCTACTGTATGCACAATATATGCACTCATTCAGGCCTATTTGTTTATGAGAAGAAAATAGACCTCTGACAGTAACTAATGAGTGTCAGTGAGCGAACCTGTTCGTTCCTCCATGATTTTCGACAGTGTGTTATGGTAGCATTTTTCCCAGCTGCTTCAGATGCAAATCCAGGCAGATCCAAATTTGCCTTTTGTTTTGCTGTGTTTTGAACACCCCTTACCTACTAGAAAATAGCACGTAATTCAATGCATTTCTTTATTTTCTGTGAAGTTTAAACAAATGACTAATGATAGCGCATATTTCAGCACAATGGACAGAGAGCGAAATCCGCTCTCTTTCTTTATGGTGCTGAAATATGCGCCAAAATAGATACGATGAAAGGCGTTTTCACTGCTCTCTCTAAGTCGTGCGTTGCATGCAAACATTAGGCATTGTAAATGTGAGAGAGAGCTGTACGTCTGTTAAAACAGTTTTCAACAGGATAGTAGGTCCTTGACGCCATGTCACATTGCCATACCTTGGCTGAAACAACGCCCCTGCTATGGGCCAAGTGGCAAGGACCCTTTTTGGTCACACAGGGAGTCAAAAATATATTTGTTAAAGCTGAAATCTGGATGCTTGAAGTTTTGCTGGAGTGTAAACTTTCCCAAACTAAATAAAGAGCAGGACAGGCCTGCTAACATTAGCCTAGAACTCTGATAGCATCCAGGACCGGCTCGCACACAGTGGGTGTTCCAATCCGGAAGGATATTCTTCTAACATAACCTGTAATCCCACAAATAATGTAGTCATGTGCTCCTTGGCTTTGAATCTGACGCAAGGTTAGCCTACTACTGTAAGCAGTAAGCTAGTTAGCCAGGTATGCTAACGTTTGCAGATTACATTAGAGCAGAGAAACACACTGATTAATTAATTCCTTACTTTTTATCTCTTGCGTTTTTGGTTTTGGTAAGACAAAAAAAAGAGCACACCTTCCAAACTCTTTATGAACATATTTCTAAAACTGCTTCTGAACTGCTGTTGCTGTTACTTTCCTTTCCAATAGGTATATATATATATAAATATAAAACTGAGTTATTAGCCAGTTCCATAAGGTGCTTTGCATCTACAAATAGTACTACCTGACTAAAGGTTAATAACAGTACAAGTACAGGAAGAGGTAAAATGAGGAATATGGGAATAGAAAGAGCTGAAGAGGTGGGTGGGGGGGCTGAGAGTGAGATAATGACTGGATGGGAGACAGGAGAAGTAGCCTGGGATTAATTAGAGTGGACTGAATGGCTGAATCCTTACAGGATGTTAATGACTTGTATCAGCAGTGGACAGGGATTAACAATGTGCTTTGTGTGTATGAGTGTGTGTTAGAGAGTGAGAGATCAGCTGGCTGAATTTGCTTAATCCACTCTGTGTGTGTGTGTGAAGGTAAATGGCGAATGGTTGGGTCTCTTTATATAATACCAAATGATACACACGGCTCCTGCCGACACTGTAGGAAAACTAATCACTCCCACTCACTGGTATGATCTGCCAATAACAAGACAGCAATCACAAGACATAGAATGGGATAATGAGATGATAGGTGAAAGAATATGAGACAGATGAAGACAAGATGACAGACCGAGAGAAAGAGAGAGAGGCAAACGGATGAGCATTATGCTAAGAAGTGAACAGCCATGATCGGAGCCTGTGGTGCAGCTTCAGCACATGTTCTTTTCGAAAAAGTGTTGCATATCTTGACATGTTAGCTGCTTGATCACATAACTGCAACTACAATCAGTGTGTCACTTGCAGCTGCAGCTCTCAGTTTACTGTTGCTGCTGCTTCACAATAAAAACCTTTCTGGCAGGTGGAAAGCTTTTAATATGAAGCACCAGCAAGAGGAGTAACGTTAGCATTAACAGAAGATTAACACAGCAACAGACTTCATTATAGCTGAAACTAAATTCCAATCAGCAGCAGCTTCCTCCTTTTTATAAAGAAGCTACTGCTACTATAAAGAAGTGCTGAAAGAGTAAATCGATAACACTCTCATGCCTGTGTATTAAGTATGGAGCTAGAGCTGGGAGATTAGTTTAGCTTGTGTTATGACATTCAGCACCCCGATATAGCCTGAATGGAATGACCCTTTGTTTCATAACCAAAGTAATTGTATGGGACTATGTGGCGTTTCACTATTCTCTTCCACTCACAGAGAGGTTTCCAGTCCATCCCAGGATGGTGTCACTTTTCCCTCCACCTTACTTGCTATTCCTCAACATAGAGGAAATCTTTTTCCTCACGGAGGTAGAAAGTTTATGATCCCAAGCTATACAGTGCCAAGAAATAGTAAGTGAACCCCTTGGATGTCCCTGCATTTTTGCATAATTTAGTCATAAAAAGTGGTCTGATATTCTCACAATAATGGACAAGCTACATCTGCCTGAAATAGTAAAATAAAATCAATTGCATGTTTTGGTGTATTTATTGAATTACTTGCTTGAACATTCAAAGTCATGTTGGAAAAAAAAAAGTGTTTTTTGTAATTAGTTCAACCTTATTTTACAGTAGTGACCTTAGCCAAATGTTTCTGCATGTTTTGATCACATCTCCACATTGGCGAGGAGGAATTTTAGACCATTTCCCCCGCACAAAACTGTTTAATTATATTTATTTCAGGAATGTCTTTCATGAATGGCTCTCTTCAGTTCATGTCACAGAATTTCAATTGATTTGAGGCCAGGATTGACCTTAACCATTATGAAACATTACTTTTCTTATGTCTAAACCATTTTGTAGTTCATCTTTCACTTTAGGTGCATTTTCATGTTACATCTCCCAACTTCTATTAGGCATCAGATGACTGACAGCCATCCTCAACCTTAAACTTGTAAAAATATTTTTATTCATTTGAGTGCATTGTTTTCTCAATGAGTAGTGGTTGTTCAGGTCCAGGGGCAGCAAAACGACTACAAATCATGATGATCCCTGCTCCATGCTTCACTTTAAGGAAGATGTTATGGTAGGCTATTAGTTTGTTTTGCTTTATTACTCCAAAAAAAGCACAAGTTGTTTCTGCAACAAAATATAGTCTTTTGTTTTCCACATGAAATTGTCCCAGTAACATAATAGAACATTCAGGCTGACAATTTGAGATGTACAATGTCATGAATCTATTTTAAGGGAGAACTGTGCTTTCCTGCATGGAGCCCTCCCAAGGGCACGATTTTCGTCCTATATTTTTCTTATTGCTGAGACATAAATCGTGCTCTCAGTGACTTTGAGATATTTAGACAGGTCCTTAACTTTAACCCAAGGGTTCTCTTTCACCATTTGAAACCTTTTTTTTTGCCATGTTGCTTCATCTGAAGTATTCTAAAAGCACATGTGAATGAGGGGGTAGTTCACATCAGCTTGTGAAGAGGTGTCAGTAACCAATATATTTTTTTTATATGTGTTTAGGCACAACTAACCACTAACAGACAGTTTCACTGAACTACTTAGTAGGTGTCCATTGTCAAGAATAAATGGACACCTGCAGCCAATCAGAACTGAGTATTCACCCAGACATGGTATAAAACAAAAATAAACCTGGTTATGCTAGACTAAGAGGTAGTTTGTATAACTTTCCTACATAAAACTAACTCTAACGTTATTTACTTTGTAGCAGTCACCCTCCTAACATTAAGATATTGAATCACGGCCACAAACAGTAATAACAGAAAAAAGTTATCCCCACACAAAACTGCCCCTTCAGCATAGTAACTAATGCATATAAAGCCAGTATTAGTAGTAATTCTGGCTATCAATCCTATCAGTTATTATAACATTTGACTTAATCATTTCATGTTAATTGAACATACCAACATTGCGAGAAAAAAAAATAAAACATTGGTGCTGGGCAGGTAGCGTACAGTGGGTTTATCAGAGACTTTTTGCCTGCTGCCTCTGGAAACAAAGTTGAAGGCAGTGAGACTGAACCTCAACAGCTGCGGGCCATAAAACCAAAACTGATTTGATTTGAAGCTTATACTAGGAGAAGAAATGTTATTTTTGTAGTTTTGGCCATCATACCTTTCAGTTATAATATGATCCAGGTTGTACAAAAAGTCATGAAAGTAAATTATTCTACTGCTAAAATAATTTAAACTTCTATTAGAACCAGCTTCTGCACCAACCTATTTCACTTTTCCTATTTCAATTCTGGAACACCAACAATCATTCGAACAAGTGAACTGCAGACGATAGATCCACCCACGTAGGGTTGATTGTGTGCCCTCACTGTACTGCAAATGAGTGATTGAATGACTGAGTGAATGTCTGAGTGACTGATTCTAGGGGATAGTTGAAGGGCAACGGCCCCCAACAGTTTCATCCTGGTGTGAAATACCTCGACTGTCAGGGCCAGAAAGTGTGGGAGTTAGCTGTGAGTGACAAACTGATACAAATTGTAAAAGAGGGGATTTGAGTTTTACTGAGAGAGATTGCCAATGAAAGAAAATGAGAAACTTCTTGTGCCAATAACGCAGTCAGAATCTAATTGAAAATTGATAGTGGTAGACAGAGAGAGGCAACACACCCAGAGAAAGTGAGCCAGATGCAAACAACCACCTACAGCGATGTCGAATTACCTCACTGCCTCTCTGAGTGCTTCTGTGTGTTGGATACTGTGTGTTCACACTAGGGGAACAAAGCTTGCAGGAAACAACAAAGACAGAAATAGGGAACGACAGCATGAGAGCAAACGACAGAAAGAGATATAGACACATGAGCGTGAGAGGCAGGCAGAGGGAAACAGCCAACAGGCATAACAAGCGAGGACACTGCCGCAGCATCCTGAGCATATGCTGAGACCATTGGAATACACAGTGGGTACTGTGCACACTGGGATTTGTGCGTTCTGACCCTTGTATTGTAGAGAGACGGATGGATTGCCTCCTCGGGGGAATAGCTTCCAACGAACACATAACAAGAGAATGTTCGCTCTGAATAACAAGCTCCACATATAAGGGAGGGCAAGTATGAAGGTATATGGATTGTAGAGCAGAAACACACACGTGAATATGCGAAGCTGAAACAGGCAGCTCCCGCTAGAAATCCTTTTGATATGTTTGATATGCTGCCTTCAAAGGCACGACCACAGGGGTGAGCCAGAGACGAAGCAAGAACAAAGGAGGAGAGAGCTGAGTATTGATGGACTGAAGGAGACAGAGGGAAGGAAGGGTGGAGGGAGGATGAGAAGAGAGGAGGAGTGAAATTACACAGGGAATAACCTCTCCATATCTGGGCCACAAATGCAACCTATGGGGCGAACTTGAGCTGTGTTGTGTTTACTTATGTTTCTGTGAGAACACGTGGAGCTTCTCCCTGCACCGGCTCATCAAATGACAACAGGTTTCTGACCTGAATGTTTAAGAGCACAATCCGATTTTATTTGCAGAAAAAATAACTGAAATATCTTCGGTGTGACTCACACTTCCAGAGGATATCATTATCTCTGATGTCCATCGCAAATAAACATCCATAAATCTGCTTAGAAATCATAGAAAAAAAGAGGCTTCCGAACTTGCCTGAGAAACATCACATTTTTAAGTTTTCTTCAGTATCAAAGTCATTCAGTGATAGTTGTCTGTACACCCATGGGTACATAGCAAACAGGAGCTGGTAGTAGCTTATTCTGCATACTTTTAATGGTGCCAATTTGCCAAAATGAAAAAAATATAGGCCAAATAGCAAACACAGGGATCACAGGAGAATGCCAGTACCTACCTGTTCCAGTTGTTTATGATAATTTACCAACATATCACAGTTATACAGTTATCACTATCAATATCAGTACACTAACACCTGGGCCACACTGTCTACCTCTACCTGTGCATGACGGCAACCTCACTGAACTGCTGTAGCTCACAGGCGTGTGGAGTCCACACAGACAGCTTTCCTGCTGAGGCGCTGCTGCTGCCAGCTCTATCTTTCTACATTGAGTTTGCCTTTAATAAGGCCATCAATAATACAATTTTTCATTTCATTTTTCATTTCGTTATAAATGAAATTTATATTTTGTTGAGACAGAAAACAGTTAAGAGGCTTGTGCTCAATTGTAACTGGGGAGTTGAAAAAATAATATATATATTTTTTTTAATGTCTGTGACATATTCTACAAATATAGACATTGAAACTGAAACTGAAAGGTGTAATGTTGCTGGTTTGATGTTAATATGACTAACAACAGATCATTTTCACTGTCTATTTATGCTGCGAACCACGCGTGTCACGGTGTGCTTCAAGGGTCAATATTGGGACCAAGACTGTGGAAACACAGTATTGCTGGCTGAGGCAGTCATCTTTTAAATCCATGCTTAAAGCAATTTTTCAGAATGAATAGTGTAATGTCACTTGACCACTCAGTTTCTTAAATTTTACTGTCACTCGGGTTAAATTGAGGTTAGGGGGTTGGGTATGGGTGGGGTGGTTTCCACAGACTACTCTGTCAACAGTTTTCATACTTTTGAAAATAAAAATGTACAGCTTTGATGGTGCTGGACTCATCCTGAGAATGGCAGCTTTGTTCCCAGTGATTTCACTTTATAAATTTGGAATGTGTGTGCAACAGCTTACCTGTTTGCTGATGGACACGTATCGATCCTGCTGCTGTGTGATGGCCACAGCTATTTCGTAACGTTAAAGAAAACTACGTTCTACATTTGTTTGGTCAAAAGTGTAAGAGTTGGCAATGCTGTGAGACTGAGATGAAGTGGGCTCCGGCCCAGTTTAATCCCTGCTCTCATCAGTGTCCACTTTTTGCTTTTCATAATTAAACTTTTAACCTTTTGTTCAGTGTGAAGCACTTTGTACTGTTGTACTGTGCACCATAAATAAAGCAATGTGAATGGCACATAACTGATGTGTCATTCAAATTAACACCTGATTTATGATTCAGTCACTACATCAGAAGTCGTGATGTCACAGCAGCAGACAGCTACCTGGTGGATGAATGTGTTTGTGGTTGACATTGCAGTGGGTAGTTTGATAGAAAACATGAACTCTAGTATATTCACTTAATACACGTGTTAAAACACTGATCAGAAGCAATGAAAAACTTCAAGCATAATGTTAGGAGATCAAACACAGCATTACTTGCAAGTTATTGCTTTGATCTGACAAGTCCTTCTGACAGTCATTCCCATATGATGTGAACACAGAGTTAGTGAGAGGCTGTCGGACAGGAACTTGTGTTGAGATGCTTTTAATGTGTTAATCTTTTTGTACAGACAACACAAACCACCAGTGATATCTCGTTACCTATAACCTTTCCCTTTATTGCTTTTACTGATTAAAATAAATATGTTGAAGTTTAGATTAAGTTCTGCAAGACAATTCCTAATTGCTGTTTACAAGAGATGGTACCATATTGATCCAAATCTAATGAATGAAAATACATTTGGTTATCTGGGATCACTCTCTGGAGAATCTATGAACAAAAACAATCAGAGAACCAAAGATATTAAGGGTGCTCCAATTGATTGGCCGCTGTACTAAATAGTTTGATCGGTGGTCTCTATAAAGGCAGATCAGATGATGCAAAACACGCCAGACAATTTATCTATGCACCGCTAAAATGGCTTCACTGGTCTGGCAGTTCTACTAGGTGTCTGAAAAAGACAATAAATTTGCAATTTGCAAGGTGTGTTCCAAGGAAATCCCTTGAGGAGGAACGCAACCAAAAAATTTCAACACCACGAACCCCATCAGACATTTGAAGGTTAGTCACGTATATGACAAGTTTTCAAAGCTAACTGAGCTTGCACTAAGGCAGAGAGAGAGTGCGAGACTGTTTAGTAACTCAGTCGCCACTCACTCAGCTGTCATTGCATTGCAACGACAGCAACCCTACAGCCAAGGTCACTAATAGGTGGGCCGTGGTCCGGGTCCGAACCCAGACGCCGTCCTATCCGGACCCAGACCTATAACCGATAAATTATTGAGAATTATTACATTTTCATGCAGCTTTTCTAGCCTTTACGGCACTGTTTTAGCAGTCCAGGAAACTCGCAGACCAATTACATGCATTGTAAATCATCTCACGTGGTGCTACTCAGCCAATCAAATCTGTGCATTCCGGTAAGCATTGCAACTGGGGTCAGTGAGTGAGATACACACAGACTTCGTTTCGTAACCCTTAGCTTTAATAGATGACAATCATGATACAGATCACAAACTTTTTTCACAAAAATTCTCAAATCAGAATGTAGCTAATTACCAAGTGCCGACGTATTGCAGTTATCCCCAGAAGATGCCTTCCCCTCATTGAAATGAGTCTGCAGGTATTTCTGATGATTTGTTAAAAGCAGTATAGTGCTAAAACTATAACTGGCAGTCGATCCGTGTAGTTTCGGCTGAAAGTGTACAAGGGCGGGTGCGTTCCATTTTCATTCAAGAATCACGTTTTTTTCCAGCAGATATTGATTGTCAAACCCCTCCTCAGTGAAGACAACCCACAAAAGATGTATCTATTTATTTTGTTGTTTTGACCAGTTGCCATTTATAAAGATTTAAGTCGATGGAGTACTTTAATAATCACATTGGGAAATTGTAACACTCAAGAAGATACAGAAGGCAAGAAACAAATACAGTAGAGGCCATCAATAATAAACAAGTAAAATAAAATTAAGCCTAAGAATATAAACTACACCTAAAAACTTTACCATACTCTAACATGTACTGAATGTACATACAAAATAAAAAAACATGAGATTGTTAAATAAACCATTAAAAAAAAAAACAAAAAAAAAACATAAATTAAGATAAAACGGCCCAGAGCAATTTATGTCAATGTCTGTTCATTCAGACTGAAACAACAGCCAATCAAATGCACTGTTTGTCTTTACTGACAGAAGGAGACTTTGTGAGTAAATAAAAAGTGAAATAAAACATTAAAATAATAATGTAATAACATTACATATTAATGAGATGAGTTTAGAACTTTTATTGGATTATTTCACAGTTTCACAGCTATATCATATTTTTTTATCTGTATTTCTGCTTATAATTATTTCATTATGTTTTGTTTTTTCATTTAATTTTGAACACTTAAGGCCTCCAAAAATCTTTCCCTAACCTCTTAACCTTAACCTAAATAAGTCTTACTAGTAGCCTTGGAAGCAGGACGCATGCCCAGGCCCCTGATGTCAAAGTCCTGTGACTTCAGAAATCACACTACCTGTACTTGATTTCTTTTTTTTTTTTGCATTGAACCAAATTGAGGCAGGAATTACACTTCCTCCAAAACGTATCTGGCAAAGCAAATTAGTAGAATATTTACGCATTTTATAGGAGACAGGGTTGCAAAATGATGACACCATATTGGTCAACATATTTCTTGTAATATTCTCATCTTTATCTGTTCTAGGCTGCATAGATTTTTTCATGACAGCTCTGCTTTTGGATAGTACAGATGAGTTGGAAGGATGGGAATTTCACACTGTTGCTGGCCAAAAGTCCAGCCAAAATGTGAGGCAGGTTAATTTGGCAGATGGGACGAGGAAAAGGAGATTCTTATTCTACTCTCATCATCTCCCACATCTCTATATCTGTTTCTCTCATGTGTCTGTGCTTGTCCGTCTCACTTCAGCTTATTAACTCATTCTGTTTGTTTCTTTTATTATCACAGGACTTAAGCGCAATTGTATGTTTTTGAAGTTGACCCTGAGAAGAATAGCTGTCACCTCAGCTGTCCCTCTTCAGCGATCTAAAAACAACTCTTCCTTTCTAATTCCTTCACTCAGTCCTCCACCTCGGCATGTCTGTCTTTTACTTTCCAGTTCTTGATGACAACTGTGTGAAAACTCTCAAACACCCCCAAAAATCAAAATAGAAACGGTTGTCAACATCTAAAACTCATGCTTTGGAAATCCCACATGGAACAATTAGGTTTTTGTTTTAATCCTCTTACTCTCCTCATAGGAAGAATGTCAAATGTTACTTCTCTTGTGGGTGGTCTAAAGAAAAACAAATAAAAACCATCCCACGCATTCAATCAACCACTGCCATTTATTGTTATATGATACCCAGTAGTTATTTGAATGCAGCCTTCCTGTCAAATGCCACTCAGGCATCATTAACTGCAACAAACTGTGAGTCACCTCCAGTGGTCTTGTGTCCTGCTGACAATACCGTGAGTGCATCCGTATGTCCCTGGTGGATCACTGGGTCTATATTGAGTATTATGAGCAACCCATCATACTGTATGTCTGTCACATTCCTATCTTGTAATTGATGTTCACGGCTTAAGTTATGCAGGAGACATTCTCATACTCTGCTAATCCTCTTATCTCCCCAACGGAGGGACTTGTATGTTGGCTCACCAAACCCCCATCGGAGGAATGTTGGTCGCGTCCAATTATGCCATTTGCGCTCCCCATTTGGGTTTATCACCAACATCAATATCACACCACCGTTCTCTCATAATTTCAAACAGTCCATTGGGAGCCTTTCATCTCATCCTTGGGCTGCAGTAAAAAAGGTGCTGTACAGCCACTGCATTTCACTCACACACACACACACACACACACACACACACACTTGTCTAGTGGAAGAGTTTCCTATACAGTTACACAGTAAGGATTGTTTCTTTACTATATTGCTTAAAAAAATCAGCTCACACAACAAAATATATTTTTAATAGCCATGCAGATAGTTAGGTTTTATTTGCCCCGGTTTTAAGATAACCACCGCTGAGAGTTGGGTTTATTGGGTTTTATTTTCATAGATTTGGCCATCATTTCTATTAGTTTTGATAAAACAGTACTCACCAAGTTATTTGCTGAGATCTGGGAACACAGTGACATCTCTAACAACGGGGAAAGAAACACAAGCAGTCAGTATCAGACAGGTTGTAAACAAGCTGCCAACAGTTTAACCAGATTATCTAAAACACTTAAACAGAGAGGGAGCACAACTGAAATGACGGTAATAATTGCTCATTGCACAGGAGAACACAGCTACGGCAAGCAGTAGGTCCAAGTTTAACCAGGAAGTTGGTCTGATGGATGTTTACAGCAGATATTTGATTAACAATTTAATTGTTCACCTTTGTTTTCGCTTCCAAATACATTTTGCTAACCTGGTCTGATCTTCTGACCGTTGAATTTCTTGCCTCGTTTGACTTCTTTTTAGCGTCACCATTGCCGTCTCAATTTGTGTTCTTCCGTACTTACACTTGATATTTTGAGCGCATAAGTGTGTTCACACTGACAATTATGGCAAAATGCAGTGTACAATGAGTACCTGGATGATGAACTCATAACGGTCAGAAAGTTACAGATATTTTGGTGGGCAACAATCGGCATTAAAAAGAAGAGGAAGAAGCAGTCAAATATTGCAATCGTCATTTTCGGTAACTACTCTGTGAAAATTAACGCACTACACAAGTAAATACATAGCACACTGTGTACTACATGTAAGTATACTAATGGAAGTATCCCACAGCACATGTAAACAGATCTCAGCAATGTACATGAAGAGTATGTTAACACCATGTCTACACAGGAGGCGTAGTGTGAGTGTAGTGGATCTCACTCTGCGTTGTGTTGTTGAAAGGTAATAACTGCACCTACTGGGATGTCAAAGCATTTTATTGCCAAATGTCTTCCACTGCAACTGGAATCATGGAGAGGGGAATGCAACATTTACGGTGTTGCTCCTGCATAAATGCTCCCTGTGCCTTCCCAGGAGAAAGCCCAGGTGAAAAGAGAGAATGATGTAACTTCTAACATCACAATAAAATAAAAATAAACCAGAATACTCTTTCAGAAAAATAAAGAAACAATAGCTATGCATAAATCCACATACCTGGAATCATGAAGACACATTTACAGGGTTGGTCCTGCATAAATACTCCCGCGTCTGTGTAACATCATGAGCAAAGTCACTACATGCTTCACACTAGCATATGAAATTCGACAGTACACGTTAGCGTCGCGGCTACACGGCAGCCCTGCTGCTCACATTTCTCAAGAACTTTTTCCTTAATTAGCGGATTTATGCATAAAAACAAACAATTGTAGCTCTGAACCATTTCATTGTCGATAGTTTGATTTTGCATTTGTTCAAAGCAACATTAGACATATCAAAAAATTACAGAAAATGAACACAAAGAGAATGGATACCTTTCCAGGAGAAAGCCCAGAGCTGTGTCTCAAATCACTTACTTCTGTTAGTACACTGTGTACACTATGTGTCACGATTTGCCATCTAGGCAGCAGGGAAAGGACCCAAATGCAGATGGACAGGCAGACTGGTGTAGATGAACAATTTATTAACAACAGTAACTTATGGTCCAAAACTGAAGTGCAGGAACACAGAAGCACGGCCAAGAACGTAGGCAGGAGACAACACAAGGAAATGCAGGCAGGAAGGCAAGAACAACACGGGGAAACAACCAATGACCCGACAGAGAACAAAAGGGAGCGGACCGGTATATATAGGGGAGGAGACAACGAGGGAAACAGACACAGGTGGGTAACAAGACAGGTGAAAACAATCAAAACTGGAGGGAAAAGAACAAAGAAAGGAAATACAAGGCACACAAGAAAACAAGAACAGTGATTTCAAAATAAAACAGGAAACAAGCAACAACACACACAAGAGTCCTTGGGATCATGACACTATGTGCTTAGTTGTGTAGTGCGTTCATTTTGACAGGGTAGTCTCAAATCGAATACTGCTTGTGCTGTTACAGTTGTTTTTACTGCCCCTAGTGGTGAGCAGTTAGTTAGGTTTCATTTTCTCGGGAAACAGGCAGGTGTTCGGTATTGGGTTTCATGCTGTCAGACTTCACCACCAGCAACAGATGTCTACTCGCCTTTCATCTTTCGTGAATTGTCTGTATGTATAACCTTCATTTTTCTGTGCTTTTCTTTATTTGAAACGTCATGATGTTTGACTGTACATTGTATTGATTTCGCATTTGTATTTTGTTATAGTTTCACATCTTCATACGTTATTAAACCTGTGGACTACACCTACGTCTCCAGAGTTGTGATGTAATTAGGAAGTTGGCACAGTACACTGCTGTTGTGCACTTAACAGAAATGACGATCGCAACCTTTGACCACATCTTCTTCTTCTTCCTCTTTTTAATGGGAGATTGCAACCAGGTGGAGCATTATCGCCAACATTTTACCGCGATTGCCGCATGCCAAAATATCTGCCGGCTCGTTTGTTCACTTGACTTCAATTCAGTTATATTAAAAATGAATAAAAAATAACTTGCTTTTACTTTTAGCCGTAACAATTGCAACTCCTGCCGTTCATACGTTACTGGTCCCTCCCCTTCCGCTACATAGCCAAGATGGCGACAATTGAGGGTGAGAAGTGTGCAGCGTTCCACACTCAACTTTCTGACCATTATGAGTACATCATCCGGGTACTTACAGTACACTGCATTTTGCCATACCTGTCAGTATGAATGCACGTACGCACTCAAAATATTAAGTGTAAGTACGGAAGTAAGTGATTTGAGACCGGGCACAGGTGTTCTTGTAGTCTAGAGGAAGTACCGCTCGCTGAAGCTTAACAAGTACAACTTTACAAAATAAAACTATAGCGATACTTCCTGTTATAACCCAGAATATCTCCTCTTTTGTAGAGAAGTGACCAATTTTTACATGAAAGTATACTTACTCTCATAACTACATTATTAACATATTTCCAGCATTCTTAGGAACATAAGAATAACAAATATAACCCCAGAAATACCAACCTATACTCTTCAAAATAAAAGTCTCCACTTAATCCACAAAAGATTTTACATGAATATACAATGTCCTGTTCACAATATAACACAACAACATACTACTGCTACATGAGCAGCATGTTAGCAGAGCAGCAGCAGCGTCATTGTTCAGTGTTTGTCTACACAGGATGCGTTCCAGCACAGTATTAAGTGTAAGTCACCCACATTTTGGCAGCGCTCAGAACCCAACACAATCACTGTAGTCACGCTCATGAAATGGAAGAAAATAGACTTGAAGCCTAAAAATATACTTTCGGTTGTGTGTGTAGCATGAGCTGTTTTACAGCCTGTGTAAACAGCTGGATTGTGTAAAACAGGAATGTATCTGTTCCGTAAGATGCTTATGAGACAGAGACTGAAAAATGCAGCTGAAACAACCTCCTGTGTAGACACGCTAAAGACCCAAAATTAATAAACCCGAATAAACCAGGCAACGTTCTGTGGTCAGAGGTCAAGCTAGACTTTGGAAAACACCGAAATACTTAAAAATAGGGGGACAAAACAGATCTCTCTTTTCATTGTTCACTGCAAATGGATCCATAATTAGTTATATAGAGAATGTCAACATTGGATGATTCTGAAAAACCACGGATTATGTTGAGTGACCACAATGTTTTTTACATTCATTGGTAACATTTTTACATTTCTCGATTTCTAAATTATCTGTGCATGAAAACTAGGTTATGGTGAAGGTCAGGAAAAGATTGTGGTTGGTTAAGAAAAATGTGCACTTTAAAGGTGGGTTAGGCAGTACTGTTATGGCGTCATTGGCCAGAAAATCCACAATAACCGTGCAGCATATTGTAATTCAAGTGGTCTGAGAGCAGACCTCTACTTCAGCCCCTCCTCTTGGCTCTGTTTTCAGGCTTCAGAAAATCTAGCCTGTGACGGGAGACTTTAGCCAATCACAGGTCATTTCAGAGAGACGGTGCTTTTGTATTGGCTGTTCTACAAATGCAGACGCGTGTACACGTTCCTTCAGATGGTGAAAGCCTGATTCAGTGGCGGAAAATCCAGCCCAAAATCCTGCAACTTGTGATAAATTTCCAATACCTCCTTTGCCTACAGCGGTGTATATACAAAACAACACGTCCCGGCTCCACACGGAGCTTCGGGCTCATTATGTTCGATGCCATGGCGTTCATATCAACGTGGTGAAGAGGCATGATGACAAACAGTGGGGAATAACTTTTGACGGGGGACAGTGGTGTGTGTGTGGTGTACTAGCCTTTCTTCCTGCCTCTGAAGCCTGGGGAGCTCTGCTCTGCAGCCGCAAAGCGCTGGAGGGGCGTCTTAGAGAAGACAAGTCGCAGTGAGAGGGACCAGGGTCTCGGTGAGGCTCACACCGTGGAGAGTGAGCACTACGAGGCATGAGGTTTTGCAGGGGAACCGACTCCTTCTGCTGCCGGTCGAAGTTGTGGGTTTGGTGGGAGGGGCTTAACGGAGTGATACGAGGCAGCAGAGAGAGAGGTGGAAGGTTTTGCACAGGTTGCACAGATTTTGCCTACCCCAGCTTTAATTGCTGGTCTGTAATGGGACATGAACTACAGTCTTTTGCGAGGTGCAAAATTGTCCAATATGAACACAATTACTAGGATACTGGACTGGATGTCCAGTGTCAGTGCACTACTTAAGGATAAACTAATTTATTGACTTTACAAAACACTCAGATTTATTACAGTTAGAGGAATTAATGTAATTACTGTAGGTATTTCCACTCTTACTTATTGCACATTGTTCTCGATTACCTTTTTCTGCAGTCTTTAATAGGAAGGTCAGCCATGCACAGACCTTGTTCTATATGCAGTTAATGCGTTGCCATTCCCTTACCCCTTAGGGAACTGGAATGTTCTTTTGTCCAATGGCAATACCTTAACATGGGGCCGTGTTCCACTCTATGGACACTCAAAGAACTTCCCTTGGGGGGGCCCTAAAAATAGGGGAGTCGGCTCGAGAGAGACTAGATTTTGCCCCGGAGGCCATGGGAACGTGACTGGAGCTTTGGCGCGCTCCCTCCCTGAGATATGATTTTTCAAAGTTTCGGTCATTTTCTGCAGTTGATGCACCGATACACCAGGCGGAGCACTTTTGGGGGTATTGCCATTGGACACCGAGTTTGTTCTCACGCCCCCCAGGGTGTGGCCATTGGACACTGGGCGTTTGCACTGTCAGGCAAAAGGTATTGCCATTGGACACTGGGTGTCTCCAGTGGGGGCTTTTCACTGGAGGGTATTGGGAACCTGGATTTTAGGCCCACGAGGCTGAAATGGCCAAGGACCGGAGATTTGACAAAAATGGTGGAAATTCAAGCGTCTCCGATCGGCTCTGTTTTCGCAGCGTCTGATCCTTAGGGCGAGGGGGCTGCGGGGTTGAATTTTCAGACGGCGGCTTTGCAGAGATGGGCGTGTACACTTGGCACACCTGGAGCCAATTGCCAGTGGACAGCTGGGCGTACAATGGCAATATCTTTCCATTGTTATGCCAAAGGTATTGCCATTGGACAGTGGGCAATGCCTCTTTGTTTGGGAGTGGACACACCGTCCGCTCCAAATACCCCATGCAGTGCAAATTGTAAGGGTAACTTGGAAAGCTGCCAAACAGGCACAACGGCACCTGGGACCCCCCCGTTCGAACTCGCATCCCCGGACGGGTCCCAAATTCGGACAGCCGGTGGGGCCTGGGCCCCCTGTGTCCGCCCCCGAACGTGGGCCCGATTGGACGACGTAAAATTAAGGAGCACCCATAGGGCCGTTTTGAACCCTGTGGCATCGTGAGCGTCGAAAAAAAGGTGGGCGCGCTGGTTTTGGCGAATGTTGGGTGAAAAATGGCTTCGGAGGGTGAAATAAACGCAAAGTTTGCGAAGTGGACGAAGAAGCATGTCAAGTGGACACTTTAAGTGTTTTGTCCACTTTGGGGACATTAACATTGTAAATTAATGTCTTGGGAGTGGACAGGGGCCCCACGGAAAAAAGACAGTGCCTCCAAAAGGATTTGTCCTGTCGGCACACCGGGCCGTACAATGGCAGGGACGTTGCATCCGAAATGGTCGTCGCGAAGTCATCACTAGGACATCCAGCCACCGGCAGGACATTGCCATTCATTTTCTGTCCAAAAGGTGGACACTTCCCTAAACATAGTAATCGTGACATAAGTCTTCAATATATCTAATAGAAACAATGAAACCAATGAGGAAGATTACAACTCATGTAAAACAAGTGAAAATAAGCAACTGAAGTGATTTTATGAAAATGTAAGGCAACCGCGGTCATGCAGCCTGCTGAAGTAAATGACCCTCTTCATGTAAGGTTTTTCTAGAAGCCTCTGACGTGGAAGAGGCTCTCTGGTGATCAGCAGGGAAGACCTGTGCTTTATTTTCTGCCCAGTAATCACCTCCCACTGGTGTCATTACAGGAGGCAGCAGATAAAGTGCATCTCACTGTTTTCTATCTCTGTTTATTTGCTCTCATTCCCCCAATACTTCTGTCTCTCTCTGATTGGTCTGCCTGTCTATCTACCCACCTGTTTACCTATCTATCCATCTATCTGTGTTCTCTCACTCCACTGTGCCCTCATTCTCCTTCACCATCTTGCTCTCTCCACATCAGTTCCTGTGTGTCTGTCGGTCACTTCTCCTACCTCCCCTCTCCTCCCTCCATCCTTTCCATTCTTCCTTCCCCACTAGTGTAACACTCTTATCTGCGCCTCCCAAAAACGCTGACAGACATGTTTCTGAAATGGCTTTTCCCTGTGAAAAATCCCACTGGCCAGTCAATCGCTTAGAGTAACTAAAAGCGCAAAAATCCCCTGCTGCTGCTTGATGACATTTTTGATAACACATCTAGCATAGAAGTAGCTCCCTGGTAAAAGTCAAGGGAATACATGACACCAGAGCATATAGTGAAATTCCATGTAGCCTAAGTTGAGATAAAGATTGTTTATCCATCTAGAAAAATGTCTCACTCCATCCTACTCCGAGGTCACTGAGCCTCCACAGAAGACTACCTGAGGTCTCTTTTCTATTGCCAGACCACCTGTCTCACTATGTAAACTTGCTTGGATTACAACAGTGCTTTTTCAATGTGGATTCATCTCCTTTGACAACAGTATGTTAAAAGTGATGCACAAGGCCAAGTGGCTCCAAGCAGTACATGTTTGAGTTTTCCAAAGATGGAAGGATTTCATGTATCATGTAATCTGACCTCAGTAATTTACACATTTCTCTGGATCTCCTTTATTTTTATTTTGCTTTTATTTTGCAGGTTTACAGACAAACTTTGCAATATAATCACTGTCAAAGGACATTTGTAATGTTCATGAGCCATTTCCATTGGCAAAAAGTCCTCCAAACTATACAATGAAGTATTTCTATGCCTTCAAAAAAATATATATGTTTTTGCCATGCTAGCACTCTAGGGATGGCAATGTCTGCTAATTAGCAAATGTTAGCATGCTAACACGTTAAACAAAGATGGTGAAAATGTTAAATTTAGCTTCTCAACATCAGCATGTTAACATTGTCATTGTGAGCATGTTAGCATGCTGACATATAGCATGTGGCCTAGCTCAAAGCACTGAGCTTGAGATTCTTGTTTGATCTGGCGCTCCAATCAACAGGATGACATAGTTTTTCAGTGCTGTTACTGTGCAAACGATCAGTATGATCAATGGCCAGGGTTAAATGAAACCAACATTGACTGTTAGCAGGAGACATGATCCAAACCGTCGTCTCCCATGGCAAAATGAAGGCACTTTGTTGACCCAGCCATCTACCCTGACAGCCTCTGCATTGGATAACAGATCTATGTGATCATTATCTACAGTTACAGAGATCAGTGTCTTTTTATGTATTGTCATCCCACCAAAAAGATCTCACACATTACAGCTACCACAATTTAATGCCAAGAAGAACAACAAAACATACCAGATAAAGCTCAAACATACTGTTCATAGAAATAGACCAAGGCCTTGTACACAGTCTTTGAATATTCAGTGTTCCTTCCCAATAGGAAACTACCTAACACTTAACAGGATGTCAATTAAGGCTAAAGTAAATTTTACAAGGAAACTAACAGCACAGCCCTTTCTCCTAAACATTACATTCAGCAAATGCAGAAATGTATTTGCTGAATGTAAAGAAATGTAATGAATGTAAAGAATATGCATCAGCAAAGTTGCAAAATGTTCATACTAAATGTATGTTCAAAATGTTCAAAGACAACATATTTCACGTGATTTCAAACCCTGTTATGGTTATGTTTGGCACTATATAGCACTATTATAGCACTTTGTTCAAATTAGGGAAAGATCATGGTCTTAGTCAATTATAGATAATGTCAACAATGACATGAGATAGGACATGTTTACTTTTTCAATATTGAACCAAAATCACAATCTTTTCCTTAACCAAGTGTTCTTGTAGTCTAAACCTAACCACACAGGGGATGTAGGACGTGAACCCCCAGTGTCAAGGTCCTGCATTTTGTACAACCTCTAACCATCTCAACCACAAAACAAATATTACCAGTGAACACAATCCAGGCAGAAATTAGGTTTTCTATAAAACATACAGTTAGGTCCATAAGTATTTGGACAGTGACACACTTTTTGTAATTTTGCCTCTGTACACCATCACAATGGATTTGAAACGAAGCAATCAAGATGTGATTGAAGTGCAGACTTTCAGCTTTAATTCAAGGGGTTTCACAAAAATATCACATCAACCGTTTAGGAATTACAGCCATTTTTATACATGGTCCCTCCATTTTCAGAGCTCAAAAGTAATTGGACAAACTAACATAATTATAAATATAAGGATTATTTTTAATACTTGGTTGAAAATCCTTTGCAGTCAATGACTGCCTGAAGTCTGGAACCCATGGACATCACTAAATGCTGAGTTTCCTCCTTTGAGATGCTTTGCCTGTTATGGTTGAGGCTGTTCTCCTCTCTCCCTTGTCTGTTTCCGTGTGCGTGTATGTTTGTGTGTGGCTGGGCGGGGCATTTGCTCCTCACTTCGCACCTGAGCAGCTGGGGCTGATCCACCAATCATCTTCCTGTCTTCAAATACCAGGCCCTGCTCTCCACTCATCGCCAGATCGTTCAGTCAACCAGGATGACTTCCGAGTACCTGGTCTCCCGTGATCCCGCCTAACCATCTGCAAGCCTGTCTGTTCAAGAATCATCTGCCTGCCCCGCCAGCTTGGCCTTCCACGTGCCGTGCAATCCAGTTCCTCAACCTGCCTGGATCTCCACCGTGCTCCGCCTCCCGCCTGAACTCAGCACTGGTCCCGGATCATCCCTGTACCTCTCCCCCTCCCTGCTACCTCAGTTGTTCGAATAAACTTGCTTAAGAACCATCACGGCCTAGTCTGTCGTTCTGCTCATTGGGGTCCTACTAGCCTCCATAACAGAACGATCTGGCCAAAACATGGATCCCGCAGAACCAGGATTAGACGGAATGGATGTGCAGAGAACAATTTCCAGCCAGGGAACACTTTTGGGACAACACGAGCAGCTACTCCGGGCATTATTGGAACAAAACCGGGCCATGGTAACACAAGTTACTCAACTGTCTAATCAAGTAACCACACTAACCTCACGCCTTGCTTCTCCAGTCTCTCCAGCCGATTCGATCGCGTCTCCCTCGCCTGCTCCTGCGACGGTGAGTTCCCCACTGACGTCAGCGCCTCCCGTGGTGACTCCCATGAACACGCCGGAGCCTTTCGCGGGAGACCTGGATAAATGCCGTGGTTTTCTTCTTCAGTGCTCTCTGGTATTTCGCCAGCGGCCGCAGGCCTTCTCTTCGGACCAGTCCAAGGTACATTACGTGGTGGGGCTGTTGCGGGGACGGGCCCCGTCATGGGCGGAAGCCGTGCTTCCTAGCCAGACTGACTCAGTGCTGAATTTTGATGCTTTCGTTGCCAAATTAAGAGGGGTTTTTGACCATCCCGATCATTTGGGACAGGCTTCTAATCGTTTGCTAAGTCTCCGACAGGGCTCCAGGAGTGTGGCTGATTACTCCATGGATTTTTGGACCCTCGCGGCCGACTCGGGATGGAATGAGGGGGCACTCCGAGGAGTTTTTGTCAAGGGACTTAGCGAACAGGTAAAAGACGAGTTGGCATCACGCGACGAGCCCGCCGATCTGGATTCTCTAGTCTCTCTCACTATTAGGTTGGACAATCGACTCCGTGAGCGGCGTAAGGAGCGAGTCAGCTGGCTCCCGGCGGCCGCATACCCTCTACGGAGGTCAGCAACCGGGACTTCTCCGGAGACTCCCGGCTGGACTACAGCACCACCTGCTGCCGCGGAGGAGGAACCTATGCAAGTAGGTCGGGCCCGTTTAACACCAGCCAAACGGCTAAGGAGAATAAGGTCGGGAGAGTGCCTGTATTGTGGTCAGGGGGGCCATTTCATTTCCGCTTGTCCAGATCGGCCAAAAGATCGGGCTCGCCCGTAGCTGTGGGCGTACTGGCGAGCCGAGATTTCCCACCTGTTTCGGCTGGATCGAGACTACAAGCCCCCGCTAAACTCTGTTATAAAGACCTTACTCTACCACTCCTTGCTCTAATAGATTCTGGCGCGGAGGATAACTTTCTGGATCGTGAACTGGCTATACAGTCTGGTTTTCCCCTCGAGCAGTTAGCAACGCCTTTGGCCGCTTACGCACTGGATGGCCGCCAGCTCGCTCAGGTGGCTAAACAAACCATTCCATTGACTCTGATTATTTCTGGAAACCACCAAGAGCAAATTCAATTTAAGATCATGTCGGCCACCTAAGACTCCCTTAGTTCTTGGGTTCCCCTGGTTGAGAGTTCATAATCCCCAAATTGACTGGTCGGCAAGGAAAATTACGGGTTGGAGCGTTCATTGTCACGCTGCATGCTTGCAATCTGCATGTTCACCGAGAGAGGGCACCAGAGTCACATCTATGCCAGAGTCTCCTGTTCCCAGTAATGTACCGCCAGAGTATCATGATCTAGCTGAGGTGTTCAGTA